>JALBCR010001753.1:0-103819 GCA_030710515.1 Abscondita cerata | reverse complement strand
GGAAGTCATACAATGCCTAGTCGCCTTTATTTTTGAAGGTTATGTAATAATATCTGTAATAAATTTCATAAATAGATGGCAAAGTTGCTTGTTGTAGAGTTTTCTTCAAACCTGAGCTTGGATAAGTTTTTGATCATGTTTGGAGAACAACACTTTAGAGTAGTGTATTTTTAGTTTACGTTTGTTTAGCACACTACAGCCTACTAGTATTTGTGTGCTTTATAAAGCTCACAAATACACTATCTCTTGTATTAAAACAGCTTTTGATAAGTAGCTATTTGTAGGCATGGTAGCGAATAATCGTACCTTATTTACAATAACATCAATAAGGATATTCAGACATTAATTGCGTACGCATAATCTTGATGTTTCGTTGCTCTCTCACCGTTATTATTTTAAACATTATTGCTCTTATTAGGCTTCGTTTACTTGTGGATGTTAATTTGTTTATTTTTGAATTGAAACATTGAATGCTATGCTTGAAAAACTAACGCTTAAAATAATCAATGTTTACGGAAGCTAGTTATATGTATCATTTTGAATAAACAACAATATACTTAAAATCACCAAAATGTAGTTCTAAACAAAGTTGGAGCCAATAATTTACCAAAACTATTACTAATTACTGTAGTTTTTCATTAGTGCTGGTAAGTGACTTAAAACAAATTAAATAGTTTTAGTGTTTAAAATTAACATGTAGTGGTTCACTCTAGATTTTGCCAACATGACATAATTTGTAATATATGAAATAAGACATTTTTAGCTTTAGATGTCATTTTCAAATTATTTATCACTTTTCTTAAAAGTTAAAACATTTCTCATGTGTCATATAATCACACGATTTCACAGCACAACAAAATTTTGTTGCTTTCTAACTACATTTTCATATGTAAATTGTTGCTGCACGAATTGTTTATTTAACATAGTGGGTGCTATCCGTTCTTTATCGTTTGAACGATTTATTGTGTTAATTAGAAACTGCTACTCTTACTTTGTTAGGTTACATTTTCATACAACAGTGATGTTAGATGTATTGCATTGCATATTATAGCATTACACAATCGTGTTAAATGAGGGTTCTTGTACCGCAGCATAGCGCTGAGATGAGTTGCTGGGCTTGATATGGAAAGGTTTTCTGGAGAGCATGAGGTGCTTGTTGTTTGCTTAAGAATAAAATATAAAAGTAGTAATAAGATATGTTAAAGACAGTTACGCTTATTAGTACATTTGTCACGTGCCATGGGACATGTTTAAATTCGGTTTTTTACTGCAGAGCTGTGTCGTGTTAAGAAGCTCAGAACTTGTGGCCATGTCTCAACACTGAGCGCATTTGCCATTTACACAGGTAGCACAGCTAAAGTTTCTGTCATTATCATTAGGTGCAGGGAGTTGTTTATATGATATTTTAAAAATATACTTGTATAAATTTAAATTGTCAGAACTTATGATAAGAATCATTCACTTTATGTTAAAATATATTTTTTCAAACAAATATTTTCCTTGAATAAACAGCTTTTGCTTTTAAAAAGTAGTCTGTCATAAGCGTAACAATAGTCTGTCGTCACTTCACACCATATGTTCTTTAGTTTGAAGTAAAAGAGTCTGAATTTTTGCCTTTGCCGTACCATCATAATAGTTTAAATAAATTTTCAGTTTCACGGTCGTTAGTCTTGTTTCAAAATTAAACAACAAATGATACAGAATTACTCATTGTGAAAATGCCATGCCAGCTTGAGAGAGGTTGTCAGTTTTTGTCAACTGTTACCTATACGTCAACATATGTATCGGATAGATAAATTGTTTCGACAGATAATACTGCGTAGCTCAAAGAATATTTACAAAATAATAAATAAATTAGTTGTGTTTATGAATTTTTGCTTATTAATGTTTGAATATTCATTATTGTTGTTCTTTCATAAACGAATAGTCGTTGTTTCAGTAATGAACCAGAGTTTCGATTCCGATTGTAGCAGTTTACATGGGATGCCTGTTATAATGCAGCTTTTTCAAAAGTGGCTTAAAATAATATTAAACTCATTTTATAGAAACTGTATAACATGATAGTACTGTATTAATAAAAAAGTTGAAGAGATTTTCTGTAACACAGCTTTGCTTGTTTTAAACATAAAAACAGGCAAGTTTTAAATACTTATAAATAATACTTGCTTCCTATCTATCAATATAAACTAATTTTGAATTTAGCATGTGAACATCTATTTCACATGGGTGCTTGAAGCTTTCTCATTTTCATGAATTGCTTATTGCTCTTTTTTACCCCACCATTTATCATCAATATCGTTAAACTTTCTGAGCTGAACTTTGCCTTAAGTACAAAAATGCTAAAACCACGCTGCTTTGTACCTGTTTGCTTAAATCAGCAAACAAATAAACAGTACCCCACTCTGCCAATCAAAATTTCTTTTTCAGCGGCCAAAAAAATATTCGAAATTTTACTACGAGTAATTTGTTTCAAACAACCAAATGGTCAGTTTTCCAGAAAAAACGGTTATAAGATGACAGCAAGGGTATATAAGCTTCTCGCTCTGGTGAGAGTATCGCCATGATTTTACCAGGGTTACTCAGTTGAAACACGTACCCGAGCAAAGCTTGGCGGTGTTTCGGTGTTTGCGCTCATTTCTGAAACATAAACTTGAAGGCAGCACGCCACTGGCAATCAAAAATATTTAGTATGGTTATTTTATACTGCAAAAATGTTTCAGTCTGCTGAGCAATTTTCGGGCAAGTGAGCAGGTCTCAGAGGTAGTTTAGTGCCACACCCAGCAGAGCACTCCAGCTTAGTGTCGGCGCTCAATTAAAATCAAAGAAACAACAAGCCCATTTGTTGCCACGAAATGTACTCAGTCTTATGGTAGTATGGGCCTTCATGATTTTGTGGCACACAAAAATTTATAGGTCTTCACCACTTGTGTTTTTCGAGTGTTGCTTTTGGTGATAGGGCGTCGAGTTTCAAAATCGCTTATTGCTATTGAAAGCTCTAACGTGTGGTAATGGTACATTTGCAACACTTTTTTTTTTGAGAAAGGGTCATTGAACATGCCAACTTCAAACTGATCTTTCATAAACATTTACTGTATGTTTTAGTATGGAAGCTAAGAGCACAGCTAAAGTCGCCAAAAGTTACTATAGATGGGTTCAGTCATGCGAGCTCGTAATAGTGAATCTCCCAGCGCTTATATACACGGCCCTTACCCTTTAGGAGTTTGCTTTGAGGATGGGTCATCACGACCATAATATTTTGTTTGCCGACGTTTTCTGAATGAGTCCGGAGCCTTATTGAATACAGCAAGATAATGCAACTGGATGAGTATCAGAATTTATCAGAATCTAATGCTAATAAAATTTAACGTAGACTGATAAGATTTCTGATAAGAGCTGTCATCCAGTTTACCATTATCTTGCTATGATATATGCTTCAATAAAGACCGGACTCATCCAGAAACGTCGGCAAACAAAAAGTATATGGTTATAGATTGATGACCCATCCTCAAAAGCCAAACTCCTAAAAGAATTAGGAGGCCATTATTAATATAAATATCTAGGAGTTCACTGTTACGAATAAAATTAAAGCACATGATAGTTATCTATAGTAGCTTAAGGACTGTGGTATGCGAAAAAACATTCAGTCCGTTTATATAAAACATTTACTCCTATTAAAGAAGAAAATGTTTATAAAGAAAAGATAGTTTGGAAGTTAGTTCAATGATTACTCAAAAAAGAAATAAGGGGTGTTACCAGTTACCACGTTAGAACCAATAGGCAACTAAAGCGGTTTTGAAACTCATTTATATATCACAAAACAACCTCCAGAAACAAGTGGGTGCAAAAGGATCTTGCTTTTTTGTGTACACCAAGTCGTGAAAGGCCATACTTGCTATAAAGAGTTGGCGCATACCATTAACAACAATGAACGTTGTTTCTTGGTTTTAGATTTAGGTATTTACTAAAAGCTGGACTGTAGGTCTTCTATATACAGGGTGTAGCACCTAAACTACCGGACCATATCTCCTTAATTCGAAAAAAGTTATCAAAAGTTTAGAAGCAAAATTGTTGCAATTATCGTCGCCATGCCCCTAAAATATTTTTTTAACAGGCGTTGTATCAAATTCGTGAGGTTTTTCAAATGGAACATCAAACACAAACAGAAAACACCAAAACTGCAACTAAAACTTTACTGACACGTAGTAACAGATAACCTGTCATCATCAGCGATACCTATACCAAATTAAAACAACGGAAGCCATATATACCATTCGCTTATCATGTCTTATAACCGTTTTTCTGGAAAATTTGACCATTTTGGGGATTTTTTTTTGACAGAAACTAAATTGCGCCGGCAGGTAAGTTTTGTAATAGCGACAGGCGGAGGCTTGTTCTACTTTCAGATATTTTTTTTGGGTACTGGAAAAAGAAAATTTTTGATTGGCAAATTGGAATTTTGTTTATTTGACCTTGACATTAGCAATTTTATTTGATTTGCTGGTTTAAATAACAACCATAAACAGCGTGGACACAGCAGTTTTTGTACTAAAGATAAGTTCAGCCCATGTTTTCAACAAATATCAAATAGGAGAGAAGACTAGCATTATTATTGATAAAATAATTAAATTTAAAAAAAAGAGCACAAACAATTCATAAGGAAAAAATGAAAGCTTCTAAAACTATGTGATAGATCGTGTTCTATGCTAAATTCAAAATTAAGTTCAAAATTAATGCATATTTTTTTTCTGCCACAATTTGAGCAGATATAGCAACATATTTGATTAGATAGAATAAATTTATGTGGTAACGTAAGTGTTTAAAACGTGTTTTAATGACAAAAAAACGGTAAAAAGGTAATGATTTTTTTAGAAAATCTTGTTTGATTTCTATTCCAGTAACTTTTTTTTTAATACAATTGTTATCAATGTTGTTATTCATACAGTTTCTATAAAATGAGTTTAATATTATTTTAAATGTTAAATTCATTTTGGAAAATTGCATTATAATGACATCAATAATAAAATATTACAATCGGAATCGAACTCTGGTTCGACTACTAGGCAACGGCTAAACAATTCGTTTATGAAGGTCGCTTAATAAATGAATATTCAAGGCGTTAATAAACAAAAATTCATAAACAATAGTTTGTTTTATTGATTTTTTGTAAAATATTCTTTGAATACTTATTATCTAATCATGTTGTTCTACTTTTATCTATCCGATACAATATGTTGTTATATTGGGAAAAACTATCATTGTAGTTGATAAAATGACAACCCTTCACCCTTTCAAAGTTTGGCATGGCGACTTTCTGATGAATTCTGATAGTGCAATAGATTTTAATCATTTTATTGTTTTAATTTACACTTTTATTCGACAAGATTTAACGACCATTGAACTGAAAATTTTTATTTAAACTATTATGGATTATACGTAAAGTAAAATTACAGTAAAGCCAACAAAATTGAGATTTTTACTTCAAACTAAAATTTATATGGTGTAAATTAGACGACAGACTATTTATTGTATTTATGACTTGAATACTTTAAAAAAAAATTAAGCTGTTTACATTTAAGGAGGAAATATTTGTTTAGAAAAATATTTTAAATGTTTATAAAAGTTAAATAGTTTTATCATAAGTCTGGATTTTTGTAACTGAACTATACCCAAATTTAATATTTTTAAAATATCATATAAAATAGCCCTTTCATAATGATAATGATAATGTTATGAAACCTGAAACTATTACTACCTGTGTAAAATGGTTAAGAATAATCATAATGTTAAGTGTACATGTTAATAGTTCTGAATTTCTTAACACGACCACTAACATCTACCAATAAAAACTTCAATTTAGACGCATGTGTCCCACTTAACGTGACCATGTACTTTTCAATCGCGTAAAACGGTCTTACCTCAACGCCGTTTTTCTTATTCTGCTTTATAATTTGTTCTTTAAACTTAAACAATAACAGCACCTCATCTTAATGCCAGAAACGCTTCCATATCAAATAAATTGCTAAACTCATCTCAATATATGCTGCGAATTTTAAATTTTCAGGTTATTTGAAAACACGATTGTGAACAATGCTATAATAATACAATTACCAATTACATCCTAACATCACTGTTAGCATTAACGTGATTATGAAAAGCAGTAACCTAGTAACAAAATTAAAAAATTAGTAGTTTCTAATTATGTCATCGTTCAAACTTTTTCAAATGGAACCATGGATAGGTTACACCCACCTACTATTAAATAAACATCAGCGGCTTAAGGCCCAATTTACACTATGAAAATCTTAGTTAGAAGCAACAAATTTTGTTGTCTTTAGTGTACATGAAGTCGTGTGGTTTAATATATTTTATGAAATGTGTTTTAACTTTAGAAAAGTGAATAAACAACTTAGAAAATGGTATCCAAAACAAAAAATGTCTTGTTTAATATGTTACAAATTAATGTCATGTTGAAATAAAATTCTAAATTAGTTACCTACGTAAATTTAGGTTTTTAAACACTAAGAACAATTTCTTTAAAATTTTGTTTTATAGGATCCTACCGGCGCGACTGGAAAAAGAAAACGTATTTTCACAGTAGTTTATTTGTAGTTTTGTTAAAATTATTAATCCAACTGTTTAAATTCTATTTTGGTTAGTTTTGGTATATTGTTGTTTATTCAAAATGAATACATACAAATACGGTAAACATTTAAATTATTTTAAACATTTTAGTTAGTTTTTCAAACATAGCATTCAATGTTTTCAATTCAAAATAAAACAAATTAACATCCACAAATTAAATTTGAACGAAACACAATAGAGAACCCAATATTGTTTAAAATAATAGCGATTGAAACAACGAACGTAAGTTATGCATTACTTAATTAATGTCACAGATTAATATTATTGATGTTATTAGTAAATAAAGGTTACGTTATTATACCGTACCCTGCAAATTATTACTTATCAAAAATGTTTTAATACAAAGTGTGTATTTGTGAAACTATAAAAAACACACAAAATACCAAGTAGGCTTTGAGATAATTGTGCTTAAAATGAAAACATTAAAACTAAAATGCACTACTCTAAAGTGTTTGTTGATTATCCCAAACATGATCAAAACTTAATCAAAACTCGGGTTTTACAAAGAAAATTTCTCTAACGGAAGCATAACTTGCCCATCTTATTTATAAAATTTGGTTGAAAAATTTACGTTCTTACTCATCGCAGATATTTATTACATAACCTTCAAAATAGAAACATTTGTAGCTTAAACATTTGTTATTAAGCTTCAAAAGTTTTAAAATCTTGAATAAGTTATTTGTTAAATAATTGCGTCATGTATGATGTAACTTTCTTTTCATAACTGTCTTACACTACGTAATATACATATAGTATATGAGAAAACAAAAGAATAAAAATTGTTATACGCTTAACACCCAAGGGTTTTAAAATAAGTATTGTCTCAATTATTCATGTTTTATTTTGCTGTAGTTCCATTATACACATTTACAATAAAAAATATGAGATTAATTACATCAAAACTTGTTAAAGTTAGTTAAAACTTATAGTGCTTTTGTCGATTTGAAGCTTGTGAAGTTTAAGCTGCAGTCTTGCTTCTGTTGTTTACCTTGGCTTTTAGGAATATCATAACGAATGTTTTTAAAATTCTTATTGAAATTCACTTTTGAAGTTTCGTGTTTTTTTATAAAAATAATTTATTAAATAATAAAATTATTGAAGAATCTAGTAAACAAAATGAAGTACATTAGTTAGTACTATCGTACAAAGTACTAGTTAGTTTTACCAAACACATTAACTTGATTAAAATTGGTTTACTAACTTTTTTGCACTGTTTAAAAGTCAAAGTCAATATTGTCACGGCTATTTATTTGTGTTTTATCATACTGATGATGAAACAACTTTAAACCTTTTTGAAGTTAACAACTAAGTTTTATATTATATTTAATTTTCGTTTTAACCTTTTTTATTTCAAAATATGAAAAATTTCAATTTAAACTTTTGTTTTTTTTTCGAAAACAATGTAAGACAAATAGAATATAATAATTATGTCATAATTCTTTCAAAATAAAGAATTCAAAAAGTTTTCCGATCAAACTTTATACCATCCTGTATAAGCATTGCTATATAAAAGTTTTACGACGCAAAAAGTAGAAAATGGAAAATTTCAGTTTTTGCAGTAAATAATGATTTTTGAAAGCGGCAAGAAATTTCATTTTAGCAACGTCGTGATAGATTTATTTAAAATTAATTTTATAAACAAAAATGTTTTTTTTTAAATAAAATCGAACTGTAACGTAATACGTGAAAGATTATCTCGCGAACTTTAGGCAATAATGATAAAGGAGCAGTTTTTAAATAAGTGTAATTATATACTTTCATAAGGTTTCTTTTGACTGAGACATTAATCAAGCTTAGATATTGATTTCCGAAAGGGGGAGCAAAGTATTATTTTTATTGTTTTATGTATTTACTTAATCAGATTTTTATGCATGGATGCCACGAACAGTAAAAATACACATCTCAACATACACTAAGTAATGGTAGCATTAATTAAAACTCTAAAAATAAATTCTTCAATGAGTACAATAACGCAAGCGACGTTGTGCGTAGGTATTTAATTGTAATTTACAAAAAAGTTTACGAAAGCATAAAAACTTCTGAGAGCTTTTTTTTGTTACGATAAGCAAAATTCAATACAATAATTCCTAATGAGTGACTAACTTCAAAGTTATGTTCAAGTTGGTCAATGCTTAGAAATTATCTGTTCTTTTGAAAATTTCATCAAAAGAATTATCTGTTTTGCTAATTAGTCGTTTATTCTTCGCGCATTTTTCCCTTTTTTTCGGTATATTAACCTTAAAATTTTATTATTGTCTAAAGTTAATTAAAAACGCGCGTTTAATTAATTTTAATAAAAGCGCTTACCATAATTTTTCGAATGAATTTTTCAAACTAAAACTCACTTAACAACACAAAGTCAAACGGTACGAATTTTTTTTTCTTAAATCACAATAAATATTTTATGTTCTTCTCGAAATTTATTTTGCGAATGTATGTAACGAGGTGTAATATAAGTTCGCGAATTAAGGGTTGCGGGCGCGATATTGTCGGACCGCGTGAGGGATCGCACTGGCGCCACATGGTCCAGGAAGGGTAGGAAGACTACGAATTTTACATCGATTGCATACGGCTTACGATCCTCCTACACTTTTGTTAGTCTCGTATTTAGATAATGAGGAGGTTATTAATTTATGCATGTGTGTCCATGCGTCACTTAACGTATGACCTAACAGGTCACACGCATGATTACACTTAATTGCGTTTTTAATGCGGCGTAACTGTTTTCAATCTTACACAATGTAATAAATTTCTACACCAAAACGCTTAATGTGATTCCGTATTGATTACAAATTGAAATTTGAATTGTTAAGAAGCCTTTAAAACGTATACTTTTTTGTTAACGTTAGTTGACGTTGAAACAGTAATTTAATTTCGTGTAATTCTAAACTTTGTCTCTCGTGTACCAATTAGCGTTAGTTAATTAATTCCGTCTTAAATTTTAACAAAAAAAGTGAAAAGTATTAAGTTTAGTATCACATAGAGAATTTTATTCGAAGAGAAAATTCTGACAGATTAAATGCTTCAAATTCCAGATTGTACATACGACGCTGATGTTAGCGGAATCCAGAAGATTTTCGAAAGCTCACGAATCATACAAATTAGTAGATACAAAAGATGGTAATTGTTAATCTTTCTAAGTACACAATAATTAACTTCTAAGCATTATCTTCTTTTGTACCTACAATCTCGATTCAATTTGTTCTATATTGTCGAAACTCGAATTTTATTTCTTTAATGAAATAATTAATGGGACACTAAATTACGTATAAAACTTTAATTTTAAAAGGCTGATTCTCAGTGAAAAATATTATCTGTATATGTTTTTTTTTCTTGTTAGTTAAACCATAACGCCTTGGTTAGTTAGTTAATCAGTTGATTCAGTTTTAATTTTGTTTATTTCTTTTGCATTGATTTGACTAAATAATCCAAATTAAAATTATGATTAAGATACGCTTCTTTTTAATAATCAATATCTCATAATAGCAACTTCACTAAATCAAAGCGTGTTTTAAAAGACTTACCTGAATCAAAGGCCATATAATATATGGTCTTTGCCTGAACGGTGTAAACGAATTCGCCAGGTTTTATAAAAAATAAAATTATTTTTAGTATACAAGCAACATTAACTATTCTACCAATTTGGTAGAGCGTGTATAATCGGGTAAAGGTAAAGGTCGTTCGGTAAAGCTTCAATAAACAAAGTTTATGACAAATTTTATAAATAATTTTAAATTAATCCGAATGTGTACAATACAGGGTGTTAAAAAGAGTGTAAAATATTTCAGGAGGTAATAGTATGAACCAAAATAAGCAGAAAAGTCTTAATAAACATGGGTCCGCAAAGTAACGGTTGCGGAGATATGGACCACTATTAGTTTTTCAAACATTTTATTTTATTAGGAATAAACCGACAAAGGAAGCTTTCAAGAAACAAAAACAAAATTACAGAAAATGTTCAAAATGTCCTTCATCCATTTCCAAACAGGCACGACATCTTTGTTTTAACGATATTCGAACTCTTTCGAAAACACCTCCTTGGTTTGGATTTCTTGACACTTTTGATTAATCCATAGCTGCAGCTCTTCCAGGCTATTTACAGGAGTACCATACACTAATGTCTTCAAATATCCCCAAACAAAGAAATCTAGAGGGTTCAGATCAGGCAATCTTGGAGGCCATAAAACAAGTCCCGCCCTTCCTACCCATCTATGTGGAAAAGTTTGGTGTAAATGCTCTCTAACGGCCATGGGAAAATGAGCTGGAGCACCATCATGCTGGAACCACATTCGTTGCCTCTGATTCAAAGGAATGTCTTCCAAAAACTTATACAGTGCGTTCTGCAAAAAGTTGAGGTAAGCAGCACTTGTTAATCGGTTTGGTAAAACAACAGAACCTAGAAACCGGTCACCTACAATACCCATCTAAATGTTTAATGAAAAACGTGCCTAATGTCCAGATTCCATTAGAGCATGAGGATTTTCGTAGGCCCAAATATGCGTATTGTAAAAATTAAACATCCATTTCTTGTGAACCCGCCCTCAGCAGTAAAAAGAATGTTTGCAAGAAAACGAGGGTCTTCAGTATCATGACGTAGAAACCAGCGGCAAAAAAACCAAACGTGTTTGATGATCATTTATTTGATTTAAGGCCTGTACTCGTTACACATGATACGGATAAAACAATTGTTCGTGAAGGATTCTCCTAACAAGAGGACCACTAATTCCTACCTCGGCTGATATTCTCCGCACACTCGTACCTGGATTCTGCTCTACCAGTGCTATAATTTCTTCTTGTGCTCTAGGAGTGGATACCGACCTTGGTCTTCCGGATAAATGCCACTGTTTGCTCAAGGAACCGCGATCACGCAATCTTTGGTGAATTCTTCCAAATATGCGCTGTAAAGGAATCTGGCGATTTGGATAAGCGTCAACATAAAGTCGTCGAGCTTCGGTGGCGTTCCGATTAGCACGACGTGTTTGCAAAATAACAAAAGGTGCTAGAAAACATAAAACATTCCATATCTCCGCAACCGTTACTTTGCGGACCCATGTTTATTAAGACTTTTCTGCTTATTTTGGTTCATACTATTACCTTCTGAAATATTTAACACTTTTTAACACCCTGTATGACAAATTTTAGAAAGAAAGTTTGAAAGAAAAGATGAAGAAGTAAATATAAAGGTAAAGAAGATATTACATTGCCTACAGGCAGAAAAGGAGGAAAGAGTCGGTGACAAAGGTTGGTTCATTTATAGACAAATAGTGGTTTTAAAAAATAAATAAAAAAACAAGGTTACCCCGATATTTATTGAGAGCGATTTAACAAAAACAGAAAAAATAATTAGTCGGATATTACAAATAAAAGAAGTAAAAAAATTAACGGTAAATAAAATAATAATAATAATACATTTATTGGTCAGCTTTAAAATACACGGTAAGACAATGGACAATTTTAGTTAAAAAATAAAATAAAATGTAATTATAGTACCAAAGTAGAACAAACAGATTAGATATATTTACTCCAAGGCCAATGTAATGTAAAACACTTATTAGTATTTATGATTACTAGTATCAAAAGCCTTAAAAACAGATTTCATTATCGAGGAATCTAAAGATATCATCAGTGACGTTCAGAAGTAATCCAGTACAAACAAAACCAGATCAAAAATACGATTGGAAATCAAGAACTATTTAAATTTTTTTAAAGTGGCATAAAAATTCTTTTGAGTGAATATCTTGCTGAATGCAGATATAGTTATTTTTGTTACAAGTTACATTTTTTTTGTAAGAGCTCCCAAAAACACATTCAAACCTCTCATTACGTATATTTATTTTATTTAATCGTATGGTACATTTTAAATATTGTATTGTGATGTAAGTGTTATGTATGGTGGCCTAGAAGATCAGTATAAACCTGTACAATGTGGTGACGAAACCGTGTGCAATTGTGGATTGGTTCGTCTTGGCAAAGCATTTACTTCAAGGTTTAGATAAACCACTAAAACCTAAACATGCCAGAACAATAACATTTTTGATGCAAAATTGAGTAGGTTATGAGCCGACAAAGTCAAAAGTTTTGACACTCTAAGAAGTTAATAATTTTTGACAAATACAGACAATGAGAAGTATTTATTAATTAAAGTAAGTTTAAAATCATAGTCTAATGATATGCATCAATTTCCTACTTCGTACGTTGCTGTACTCATTGGTGTGTGTGTGTGTGTGTGTGTGTGGTGCATGTAGGCATGAAGAGTTATATTCACTAAAAATGCAAGGTATTGTCCAGAAGGACACAGGATGTCTTCTTATAACAATTCCTGATACGATGAGCAACATCTAGAGAGTGTTTCCTGTGGTAGCTGAAGGCGATGTTGTTAATTATATGGAATTGTACCAGAAATATGCTCGACTACAGCCAGCAAAAGCTGAACATGACTATTTTTTTGTTTGAATGTAAGCTTTCGCTTTCGCTGTTGTCACTTAGATTATTATCTTCCGGGTTGAGCCGTGTTCGTCCTTATTCCTTGCTACGTTCTCTGCTTCGACAACAACATCAGTCTTTAGAGTAACTTCTGAAAAGCTAACAGCATGGTTAGCGAAACGTCAAGCAGAGAACGTAGGAAGGAAGGACGAACACGGCTCAACCCGGAAGATAATAATATTTTTTTGTTTTTTATCGTAAGGGAAAATGTACGGTACAACGTGTAGCAATTCATTCTTTTGCAAAAATGCCCTCTATTGTTGCTGAGTTTCTTAAATTGCCGAAGCCGACAGAGTATGCTGGCCATTGCTTCCGCTGAAGTTCTGCGTCTCTAGCGGCAGATGCTGATGTTGATTTAATCAGTTTGAAACTGCTAGGAGGATGGAAACAAGTTTTTCCACAATATATTCTTTTTACACGTTCAAGCGTAAAATTGACTTTTTTAACCCCATTTTTGGGCGTAAAGTAGAACATTTTGCCCGCGGGCTTAAAAGTGTTACTTTTGCGTCCGTGGGCTTTTGGTTTTTAAATCGTTAAAATTGATCTAATGTATTGCTGGATGCAACCAAATCGCCATTATTGGTGTATATTGTATTGACTATTCTGTAATCAACTTTAACAATATTGTAAATTGTAATGATTGATACGTTTGTTAAAAAAACTGTATTCTGTAAACGTTTATGTGCAATTCGCACTTCACACTTCACAGTGCTTCTATTTCACTGCATGAATGCAGCCATCCCTTCTTAAAACTTTAGTAGTGTAATCTCCGTAACCTAACCTTAATCATTTTTCTTCTACTTTTCCTTCCTTTATTTTCTATTTGCTTATTTTAGTCCTGTTATCGCTTGTTCTCTATGATTTTACTCCTGTATGACAAAACAGTTTTTATAAGGCTAAACACATTTCGAAATCTTTGTTTCGGGTAAGCATAAAATAAGTGTGTAATTTATTATTAATACTCTGCTTGTATTTTAGATTAACAACATGTGGAATGCAATTCAAATAAGGTCGTTTATTTCCAAAACATAGGCCAGACTAGACCTTCACAATCATTAAAACAGACCCTAAATTGTCAATGTCGTCAATGGATAGCTGCGACAATTCCTCTCTGCGGCAAGTCCCAGCAATTCCATTGATTAAAACCACCTAATTTTTTATATTATGTTAGGTATAATATTATTAATCAAAACAATTTACTTACTTTCATCATTAAAAATCTATTATTTGGAGATTCTATAATAAATTTTAAAATTTGTCCCCTTGTTAAAATTTTTAATTTTTTAGGTTTGTATCCGTCCCAATTTCTTTTAGGAATACAGTTATTTTTTTGAAATTGCTTATTTCTAGATTTTCATTAATTGAGATAGCGGTCTTCAACATTGAATAAATCGACCAAGGTGTTGATGATTTAAATACTTCTGACTTCTCAAATAAATATGCTAGAAGCACATTTTTTGATGTCACTGTGAGTGACAAATGAAAAATTATGTAAGGCACCTATGATGGTAATAATACAGTAGATTAACGCAATTTGTAAATGTTTTTACTTCTTTGTATACGAAAATAATGAAACATGTAAAAAATTATGTATGCAGCTTGCTCGCTTACGCTCGGGCACAACCTACATTCCTCTGGGCCTAAAACAGCTACTTTACGCCCTTGCTACATAAATAACTATTTCGTTTTATTCTAAATAATAACTAATTCCAGGTCGTCTTTAGTGGCAGAATCATATATAGAAGAATCAATGGACAAAAAGCAAATGTGTGCAGAATGTTAATGGGGGAGAAGAAAATTGAACTATCAAAGTAACATAATATCGGTTACTACTGAAGGTATTGCCACAACAACATTTTGTTTGGGAAAACAGCTTCGAAGGTGTCCAAAATTGTTCGTTTCATTTTCACTTTGGGAAATAATTAAATAATTGTTGTGTTACTAAATTTAATAAAATTGTTGAATTGTTGCATTGAGCCGTTGTTGTATTTACATAAATAGTACTAAAAAGTTGCCATGGCATCTTTTTCGGATCGAGTCCGAAAAAGACTCAAGTGAATCCCTAAAATAGCTAGTTTTGGGAGCGTATAAAAAAAATATAATAATTGATCTGATTTTATTAAATCCCACCACGTTCCGCTCTTTGGTCTACAAAGCTGTAGCATCTGCAATGAAATGTCATTATATCCAAGAAGATTAAATTTGTTTCAAAAGCGTTCAATACTTGACGAAATTCGAAGTTTTCCTCTACATTTTCGTGTTTATTAGAATTATGATAATTTAACTGGGACAACGAAAAATGCTTGGGATTGCTACATTTTTTCAGGAAGGTCAAATAATTTCTTGTGAGAACAAAATATTAAGCTTTTGATGTAAGTGTTAAACACCTATTTACAGTCACAATACTTTTCTTTTCTTACTGCAAATGGATTGTAATTTTTAACTGTTAATAATAATAATGATTTGGGTGTATTTATATTTTTCAATATGCTCAATATTGTAATTTTGTTGATAATTTGGGATTGTCGGTTATATAAGATTTGTACGAGTATTAAAGGTAGAAGTCATACAAGAAGCATGAAAGTCAAATAAAAATGCGATATGATGATTGAAAAGTTTAAGTTATCATTAATATTATTAAAATCAAAAATTGCCAACCAAGATGCGCAAGAAAATCATATTTGTTAAAGTAATTAAAACTAGGATATGTGTCAGTAATCGTTGGCGGAATGTTGGCGAAGAGAGACGTGTCGAAGATGCACAATGTCACAAATAGCCACGATGCCAGAATCCTCCACAAAGATAAAATATGCAGGCTTTTTCAAATTAATATTTCCTAGTTTCAAAGGCTTACAACATTTTATTTATCAAAATTAATAAAATTGTTAATACACCTTAAAGATAAAGAGTTTGGATTTGAGTACAACTACTTCTTAAAAACAATATCGAACAAGTGCGCTCCATTTTAATTAACGCAAAATTATAATCGTTTTGAAAAACTTTCTTGAACTTTTTTTGCGGATTCTCCTCTTTAGATCAGGAACGGTATGGACCATACTGATTGAAAAATTAGTTTCTTGTGAAAGTCAATTTTTAAAATTTGAAAACTCTCGCTTTATTAATTTCTAATAGAAACGAGACAGTCTCTCGTTTTTTGGGCAATTAAATCAAAATGTGTTTTATATTTTCAAAACCATATTTTAAGTTCCAGTTTAACCAAAAATGAAGAAAAATATGTGAAAGACCCGTCAAGTTGTGGACATCAACATAATTAAAAAGCTATTGGAACATTTTTTTTGTAAATTGCAAAATAAATAAGTTATTAAGTTTTTTACTGAATGGCACTGTTCATAACAAAAGTAAGATAGAAGAAATACTTTCAAAAAATTGGGGACGGCATTAATTGTACCAATACACAAAAAAATTAGATCAAAAAAAGTGTGATAACTATAAGGTATGTATAAAAAAGAAAAACATTAGAAAAAGATTGACAATGGCAACTGAAGAGACAATCGAAGTATACGCACGAAGTTGTTTTAGACGAGTAAGGTGTGCACAGGATCATATACTTACCTACAATAAAACAGATCCTAGAGGAAACACAAAAGAAAAAAGAATGATCTAGTTAAAGTAAGCGTAAAATTAAAAGTGAAACAATTATACAAAACTAGACTAGTGACCAACAGAAAATAGGATAAACTGGCAAAAACAGGAAAAGAAGTCGAAAGACAAAAAACATGGGAAGAAAGGAGGTAATATTTGTCCTTAACCGTAATCCAAAATGAGAATTCATTATTACTTCGTTTTAGAAAGGTTTTGTTTATTAAAAAACTGTACTTGTTCACATTAAAGTTTTTTAAAATTTAAACTGTCATGACATAGAATTTATACTATTCATGCCGTAAGTTTTAAATTGAAGAATAAGTATCTAAAATAATTTACAAAATGAACCCGATGTTATCATTGGCATTAATTTTTTCTACAGAAAAATATTGTGATCCTGTTTGGTTGAATAAAAACAAAAATTAGTGCCCAGTCGAATTGCACTATGGGTATTATTAGTGGAACCATTAAATCTACTGTTTTCGATTGGCTCTTGTTGTTTGTAATATTACTCCATCGAAAATTCGACGGAAAGCTGCGTTAAAACGAGAATGGGATAAATGCCAACACAACAAAAACTTACCAATTTGGAATGACATTAAGAACCCTCCTGCCAAAGACTTAAATCTCAAAGTCCTATATGGTTGCAAAACTACTTAAGTTTCTGAAGTTACGAAATTATGGTCTGGAGCTGATGTTTTCAATAAACATCTCATTGATGATCCAACAACAGAAGTTCCACGCTTTTATCAAAAAAGAAAGATTTGGTCAAAAGTAAATCGCATAAGAACAGACCACTCAAAATCCAACTCTATGTTGTTTAAATGGGGTGCGATTTTTAATCCAAATTGTGGCTGTGGAAATGAACCAGAGACTGTTACACATATTGTAGAGGATTGTCGATTAACAAAGTTAACAAAGAAGGATTTGTAAACATCTATAATTTAACGGATGAAGCTATGTTATGGCTTACGAATCTAAAGGACATCTGAAGTTCAGCAATATTTTGTATTCTCTATCCTGATTATCTGTTTTTCATTATTTTTGAACCTACTATTTTTGTCATTGTCGTGACTGGCAGCTTAGACCGGTCCATTATATGTCGTCATGCAATGGCTGTGCTGTTATATTTTGTGTTCTTATTTACCTTCTATAATGTTTACACACTTAATTAATATTATTACATATGCATACTAAAGCGAGTAAGGGTTGGCATGTTTAGATTTTAGTGGTTCCTAAACCTTGAAGCACTTGCTTTGTCAAGACGAACCAATCCACAATTGCACATGGTTTGTCACCACACTATACAGGTTTATACTGACCTTCTGGGGTACCATACATAACACTTACATCACAATACAATGTTTAAAATGTACCATACGAGTAAATATCTAAATAAATAAATAAATAAAACAAGTTTAAACACACTTTTTTAAACACGGAATCTGTCCGAAAACTATAAACTTACCCTCCGATTCGTTAGATTTTTATTTAAGGGTTATCAGTACGTTTAGTGTTGTGAATTTACATGTAAAATTTCTAATTTTTTGTTTCAGTTTTCTCTGTCACTCGTGAACCCATTTTGACGTGTGATGTGTCAAAAAGCTAAACAAAAATATTAAAATATTTGAGAGATTATTTGTATAAACGTTAATAACCAATTCAAATTAATTAAACAATTCCAAGTGTTTTGTGTTGGACGCGGGGAGCTAAACGCTATTGAAGGTAAGAAGCATTTTTATTTAGTAATTTTTGAACTATAGAATATTTAGTATTTATATAAACAATGGAAATATGTAAGCTGCTATGCATCCCCCTTATAATTCTTATCACAAATAAAAAAATTATTAAGATTGTAAGTAATGTTCAATCAATGTGTGCAACGTACTTTTCTTACTCCTTTACAATTAGATGTAGTTTTTTATATTCTACAACATATCCATATTTCAAAAACTTCTACGGATGTTCATTTTACCTACCCACAATTGTCAGTAAGCTATGTCCCTTCTGTGAAATGCAGAACCCCTCCGCTGTTATTTTTATGGATAAGAAGAGTACGCTACACACAATGATTGAACGTAACAAAATCTTAAAATTATTTTATTTGTGATAAGAATTGTAAGGGGGTTATGTAGCAGCTTATAGATTTCCCTTGTTTATATACATAGGTACTAAATATTCTACAGCTCAAAATTACTAAATAAAAATGCTTGTTACCTTCAATAGTTTAGCTCCCACGTCCAACACAAAACAATTTAATTATTAATTAATTTGAATTAATTATTAACGTGTGTACAAATGATCTTTCGAATGTTTCAATATTTTTGTTTACTTGTTTATTTTTTTGGTTAGCAAACAACATCTGGTCATTTTTTGAAGGCCATTATTTGAGTTGACCTTTAGGTCCTTTAGGAGACAATTGTCAAAAAAAAGTGGTTAGCGGATTAGGAACATTTTGTTCTACATTTTGACACGCATGATAGAAAAAACTCAAACCAAAAATTGAAAATTTTACATGTAAATTTTCAATACCAAACGTACGGATGACCCTTAATGACACAATGTTCTGGAGTTAGATTTATCATTATATAAATTCTTTACATCTTGCCCAACAAGCAAAAATTGTTTCAATTCAAAATCGACTTCTTAGAACTCAATTTGAATGTGTATTACAAAATCAAAATCTACTCCAAAATCTCTTCATAACCTTTACCATTTCATACTTTTAAATGAAATATGACGAAATTTATATTGTTTGTTAACTGGGGCTTTTTCAAATGAGAAAAAAATGCTATGTCGAGGGATTCAAGGTTATGTTATTGAGGTACTCTCTTAACTCAAATTATTTTTGGAAATATTCGAAAAAAATTAATTGCGTAATTTCATTTTCATTTTTTTTTCTGAAGTTATCCGAATCGTTACAAAACATATTTGTTTTTAAAGAACTACAGTGTTATTCCTCAGCAGAAATAGTAAACGATTTCCAAAAAATTTGTGTTTGGGCAACAGACAAATTTAAAAGCCCGTTTTACACTTATTAAATTAAAAAATTGTAATTCTGTTTAAATAGATACTATTGTTTTACTAATGAATTATAATAATAAATTATTATTTTAAATGTTTATAAAACGAAACGTCAAACATGACTTAATTATTTGTGTTGTTCAAACAAACAATACTAAGCCTGTTTTTCGTATATCTATAGTACACTGGAACATTTTTTTTATCTCTGAACATGATCCACAATTCTTCCTTATGTTCAGTTTGAAAAAACACAGATCAAATAGTAAATGTTTAGCAAATTGAAATACTTTGTAAAAATCTGTAGTATGAAAGATACGGGCTGTGAACTTTTTGACATTGCGGCAAAAGCCTTTTGGGGATTATTAGAACCTATTAAAAACATAAAGAAAAAATTGGTTAAATATAGTCAAACAAGCATCGGTTCTTTCTAGTTATACCCAAATTAAAGTTAGCTTTCCAATTAAGGATTGGTTACTAAGATGGCTCTGCGTACACACGTCACTTACACACGGCGACTTAAAACTAACTTAGGCTCGGATTAAAAAGCTAAGTACCTTCCGCCAACCCAAAAGGCCTCTTGTTTTAGCTTCAACCGCTCTAATAAAGCGCCCGAGCTTGTATTGAACTGGTTAGAAAAAAAAACAAACGTCGGTTGTGGAGCATACCCCGAATAAAAATTTGGTTAAATACTAGAGATCAAACCGTTGTATGTCACATGTACGTGAGCTTCATACGCATTATTATTGAATAGGTTACTTAAACATTAAAACTTAGCTGTAGTATGCAGTTCCAAAAATAAAGATCCCTGCTAGCGACGGTATTCAACAGCTCCAGAAAGTAGGTAAGTAACCCCAGTATTTTCTTTAGAGGAGGTATGTAGCAAAGAACGAAAGGCGCCCAACTGAATGCGAAACAGTGGCAGTTGTTAATTTTATAGAAAAAGGTTCTTAATCACTCATCCAGCTTCCCCAGGAGTTTTTCAGGTGTAATACACAATGAGAATATAAGTTCAATGCAACGTGCTAAAAGCATACGTCGTAATTAGAACTAACACAACCACGAAAGATAAGAAAGCAAAGTGTGCTCACGGTGAATTTGGCCGGATTTAAACTTAAACACCAATTCGACTTGGAAATATTAAATCACACATTAGTAATTTATGTGTCAAATTTTAACTTCAAGAGGCACGCCAAAACACCCGTGTAGAAAGAAAGAAAATATCCGCTGTTTGTCTCGGAAACTTTTGTCGAATTCTACTTCTACTAATAGAAAATTAGGAACATGTGCGCCAAATTTGATTTTCGTCGTAACATGTTACTCGCGACATACGTTTTAAGAAGGTCTTTGACATACGTTCTACCTTTGAAAATAAGAAGAAGTTAAAAAAAATCCAAAAAATCTAAGAACAAATATTCAAACCGCATTTGACTACGACCAAAAAATTCATATGTATTTTTAAGTTAAATGTATCGTACTGCAATTATATTGAGTTTAAAAAATTGATTTTTAATATAACATAATTGATACTCCAAGCGTACCAATTTATAACAACAACGAGGAAGTGTTCTGCCTTCCTTCCACGTTGTATTTTTAAAAAAGCAGCAACCATAATATTAATATATATTATTCGGATAATTTGTCAATTTTTGACAGTAGTTTTGAAAATCGGTAAAATTTTTTTTAAAAGTGTCACATTTGTCAAACAAGTTTTGAATCAAGACGTAGTTTAAATATTCACTTGGATAATATTCACAAGAGCAATGATTTACTCACAGTAACTTCTCCAAAATTAAAGTGTCTTATTTGCCAAAATTCAAACGTCTTCAAGAGTAAAAATGGTTTAAAAATTCATTTATTGAGATGTCATAAAGAAGAAAACTTTTCTGCAGTTTTGAAAGAAACAAAATCATCCTACAATTTTATAGGTAGATTAAGTGATTTGAAATCAAGTGTTTTGATTCTTAAGAGAATTCCTTGTGCTGCACGTATCTAACTTGCTACTAAATTAACATCTATAATTTATTCTTGTGTATCCTTAAACACTGTAGAAGCATGGGAAGAACTTTTTTTTTCTCATATAAAATTCTCTCTGTACCACCAAAAGCAAACAGCAAAGATATGTCTTTATAGCTGCAAAAGTTAAAAATAACATCACCAATTACGAATCGTCAAAATTTATTACGAAAAGCAAGAAGACTTCAAAACCAATATTCTGTCTACAAAACAGTGGAAAAAAAGATAAGAGATGGAGACATTAGTGGTGCTATTTGTCTCTTAAGTACTTCTGATAGTTTTCCTGAGGATAACTCTAATACTCTTGAACAACTCAATTTAAAGCAACCTTTATCATATCGATGTTCACAAATATCTACAGATTTACCGTCATCAGATGAAACCATGATTGTTTCTAAAGATCAAGTCAAGTTTGGAATAATGTCTTTTTCCCCTGGTTCTGCTGGTGGTTTGGATGGAATTCATCCATAACATATAAAAAATCTGATAAGTAAATCTTTCAAAGTTGCAAAACAAAATCTTTTATCCGAAATCACAAATCTTTGATTTTTTATTTTCAAGTAAAGTTAACAAAGATTTTGCAATTTTTTTTTGGTGTCTCCTTATGTGCTCTTTCCAATTAGGTGTTGGTGTAAAAAATGGCTGTGAAACTGCAGTACATGCTGCATCCTATTATTAGCAAACTTTCTTCTCATCTCAATGTTTTGTATTTAGATAATGGCACAATTGGAGGTTCTGTAGTGAGTGTATTGCAAGATTTACAAACGATTTTAGATGATTTTGTGTAAAAAATTTAACAAATTAAATCAATTAAATACTGTTTCTTCTTTTGAGATATTGATTCCTGATATTCGTCATGTTGACAATAGTAATTTATTTCTTCTTGGTGCTGCTTTAACTAAAGATGCTTTTCCACAAATGTTTTTTGAATGTTTATATGTTTCTTTTCTTGTTGCGTTACTGTTTTTGGATTCCCAAACTTAATTATCTTTTGCGTTGTTGCCCTTTCTGGAAATTCAAAGATATTTGTAAAGTTTTTTAATGATAAAATCAGTAATTCCTTAATAGACATTTTGAACATTAAATTTACTCTTTCGTCTTGAATACATGCATCACTGTTTTATTTGGTGGTTTAGAAATCCGTTGTGTCAGTGATAACGCGATTTCACCTTTTCTTACTTCTACTCACGCTTCTGCTAATCTCATTGAAACAATTTTTTCAAATAACTTTGATATTATGTACTTAGGTCTTAGGTAAGCCATTAGATGTTAGGAAATCATTGTTCCCTAACAAACCTTTACCTTACAAGCCTTGTTACAACGTAGTTGGGATACTCCATGTGTCAAAACTATATTTAATTTTTTGTTATCACAATATGACCCTCGACATAAGAAGCTATTTTACTTGCCGCTGCCTAACCAGAATCAGGTGCTTGGTTAAAAGCTCTCCCGTCTTCTCAATTAGGAACATTGTTAGATAAACTCTTCAAATTGTCACATCCTTAAGAATTGGAACTAATATTTGCCAACCACACACTTATCATTGTGGTTCTAAAGTTGATATTCTTGGTCATCATGGTCTATCTTGTAATAAAAGTTATGGTAGGTTTTCTCGACACAACAACATTAATGATATTTTAAAGCGAGTTTTGGTTTCAGCTGAAATCCCTTGTATTTTGGAACCATTGGGATTATTACGTGATGACGGTAAACGTCCTGATGATTTGACTTCAATTCCTTGGAGTAAAGGGAAAACTTTAGTGTGGGATGTCACTATGCGTCGATATTGTAGCTGCTTCATATTTAACCTCTGCATCTCTTCAAGCCTGTTCTGCTGCTAATTTAGCACAATCTGCGAAACAACAAATATAAAACAATTAAAGATGATTATTTTTTTGTGCATTTGCTGTTGAAACTTTTGGCTCTTGAAGTGTTGACGCAAAAAATGTTTTTTTCCTTCATATTACAAATGGTTATAAATCAATCTGGTATTCCTCAGGCTGGCAGTTACATTAAACAAAGCATTAGCATGGCAATCCAGAGAGGGAACGCTGCTTCCAGTTTAGAAACCATTCCCAAGTGAAATACTTTGGAGGAAATTTTGATTTATTCTAATTTTAATGCCATTTAAATTTGTATTACCTTGTATTTATTTAATTTTTATTAATTTGTAACTTATTTGTAAAATTCTTTATGTTCAATTACCATAATTGTTAGCACAAATATTTCAAAAAAATTAATATTCATTGATCTATCTAAAACCAGAAAACCATACTTACAAACGATTCTATTGACATCTTTATTTTTCTTCGTTGTGCAAAATTAAAAGCTTTGACCTACTTAATAGGTTAAATGATGATTCACCTCTGTTCACGTTGATCAAATACAATCAATTAATTGATTACTCAGTGCAGACTAATATTTCTGTAATAATAACTATAAATGATACCCAGTGGTGAAAAATTTTACTGAAAAATTAAAGACATTGTAATTTAATACATATTTTTAATGGAATTTCTGCTACAATTTGTTTTATAGAAAAAAACGTTTTAGATACAAACTTGTATCAAATTTGATTAAATACAAGTTATTATAAGAATAAAAATTAATACAACAATTATTCTTTAACGTATGTGAACGTGGAATTTTGCATGTTTTTCTTAGGATCTCCTGTAACTGCGTTGTTTTTGTTTTAAATTTTACTTTGATTACATAGTTATCGATATCAGAGGTTTATAATCTCTTGTTACATTTTGTTGCAAAATGTGATGGAGTATAATACCGATTGTAATCATTGGACACTTGCAATTCCTAAACGTCGATTCCATTTTTGATTATATATTTCGATCTCATTTTTGGTCTCTAGTATCCTATCTTAATAAAAATTAGGAGGTAGCCTGTGAAAGCTGAATTGTTTTGAACTAAACTTGACCCACGTCAAAGAAAATGATACGTCTGAGACGATGATTTAAAAATATAAGCTGTTACTAATTTTTATTTTTTTTTTAAATTTGGTGGAAGAATTTTAAGTTTGTAAAAATGGTATTCATTATTGATATGTTTTCTACAAACCGGTATAAGAATAAATAAAATATAAACTTATTATTTACAATAAAATGTCAAATTATAAACGTTTTATACTTGTTATTATGTGGATGTGGTTAAAAATCTACTTCACAGACCTCCCTAATTGGAGTTTTATTGATTTCCCCTCATAAACCAAGCTACAGCCAAACTACAACGAAATTGGTAACCAAACAGTTAATTTCCCAAGAAGTTTATAGTTACTGAGTGAAATTTTTATTGGAACCGAAAATCCAAGTCAACAATGAAAAGGGGAATTACGAAATTTGAAAGATTTTATTTGAGAACGGAAAAACTGCAAAACGAGATGAATTATTTTCTCTTAACTTAACTTTATAATTTGTACAATAGTAAATCTACATTTAAGTTTTCTCGCCCCTGAAGAGTCCCAAAAGGTCGGAACAGCTGTCGTGTGATTCTCAGTGTTGCTGTTGTACAATCTCTTGCGAACGCAGGCGATTCAAGATTGTTATTTTTGGCTATAATAGTCAAAGAATTAACTTGTGTAACTGCTTAGACATCTGCCGACAAAGTTGCTTTAATGCAAAATTAGTTTTCGAACGTGTTACGATAGAACAAGGTGTTACTAGATGTCGCAACACTTATTTGTTATAATTAACTTTACTAAAAACTCAACCTTTTTAAATAACTAATAATAATCTTTAAATTTTAGCTGAATGTAAATGTGAATGACCAAGTAAAAGAAGCGTATGCTTTAGCATAACAATGACTCAAACAAAATTACACCAAAAACACAAACAGATATTTAATAATTGCAATTCATTAATATAAACTGGACGTTACATCTATATGGTTTTTAAAAATTGTTCTTTTCTTATCTTACTGATGGTTGATTGTGTGTTTTCTATAAAATTCAAATACGACCATACAAAATTGATCACATGTGATGAAAAGTTTATGAAGTTAATTGCATAAATTAATTTTTTTGAAAATTGATGATTGATTATCTGTGTCCTAATTTAATACACATTATTATTATAGAGCGTCATCCCCAAAGTCCGCACGCAAATGGAAACTTATGCATTATGGGTTTTCGATAAAAAGTTATTGTTTATAAAAGTTTGTACATCCCCTAACACAAAAAATGCACCAACAAAATGTAGCGAAAGACGCGTAATATACGAGGTGCATTCGAAAATTTGATTTTAGTCAAGAGTATAGTGCCCTTATTTCAGTAAATATCAAAAGTTTAATGTCTCAATATTAATGAAAATGATATTCTAACTTGTTTTGAGCAATTTTTGGTGTCAACAAAAATCAAAAAAACTTTGCACCAAAAATTTTGAAGTTTTTCTAATAAATAAAAAAATTGACCATAATCAGCACAATAATTGGACAGATTGTAAATTATAAAGCTTTTTTAAATAAATTGTTGTATACAAGATGTTGTTTAATTATCATTTAAAGCAAATCTTTTTCTTATAGCCACCATTTTAAAAAAATTGGAAAAAATTAAAATTTTTTCTAGATGACAATGATTTCAAACCTTAATGTTTTTAAAATAAAGAACAACTTTTTCACATAAAATTTTTTGATATTTACTGAAATAAGAGCACTTTACTCTGGACTTAAAACAAATTTTCGAATGCACCTCATATATTACGCGTCTTTCGCCACATTGTGTTGGTGCATTTTTTAGCTTTAGAGATGCACAAACTTTTATAACGAATAACTTTTTATCGAAAAACCCATAACAAAGAAGTTTCCCATTTGGTGCAGACTTTGGAGATGACGCTGTACATAGCTTAATCAACTCATCATTTATCAAATAAAAAAATCATTTCTCTATTTTTCAATTTCTAATAACAAACTAGTTTACTATTTCAATATTAAAACAATCAAAAACTTAAAAAATTTCATCCCTATATGCCGTGCATTCCGTTGAATTGCCAATTTTTTTTGCATATATCTTAAGTTGAGTTTATATTACTAAAGAACCCTGTATCAATACTGTTTTTAAATGTGCATTACTTTTAGATGCAAAATATGTTTTCAAAAATACCTATTATATTAATTTATTTAAACCTACTAAAAATAAAATTACCTTTTGCATTACATATAGTAATCAAACTTTAGTAGGCCTATTTAAACGCACATTTAAAATAACTATTTTTATAAATAAATGTATAAAATATTGTAGTACTTAACTAAGAAGTTTTATCAAGGTTCAATTAAATTATACTTTGCAACAATGTTGCAATTCAAAAAAATTAGGAAACAATTACTCAATTTTTACTCCACATCCTATGAAATATGATAGGGAGTTATGCGACGGTTTTCAAACCAAAAATTGTAACACTTTTTCTGACGAATTAGAATTAATACGTTATAATGAAAAAATTTGTGTACGATTTCCGTCCGTTCGTGTGCAAACAAGATATCAATAAAACCACCTCTCAGATTTTTATCAAACTTTGTGCATGCATCTGATTATATTTTGGGCATAATCTTTGTAGCCAACAAGACAGTTAACCAACACATATTTTAGAATTTTGGAAATATTTAGAAAAATATTTGTTTTATACAGTTTTGTTTTAAATAAAAGTTATTTGTAATTTAATTATCCACAACTTTTGTTTTAACTATTTATTAATCCGATATGTAATTACTGAGATACTGAGATAATAAGAATTTTCAACTTGTCCTAAGAAACTTCGGTGCGCAATACCCTGTTTTGTCCGACGTACTCTCGTAGATACCGTTCGTATAACGGCTTATCAGTTAGATTCATTTATGTATAGTTGGGCGATACTGAAATGTTTACTTCGATTTTACAAATGTTTCGCGGTTCACATTTTCTTCATAAATGTGGATTTTTTCCCCACATCTTATAATTAAAATATTAAGAACACCGTCGTTGAGAATTTATAAAACCTTGCATATGTGTTTTATGTATAATAGTGCAGTTCTGATTATATTTTGAGCATAATTTATTAAGCCGAAAATGCCATTATGTTAGATACATTTTTGAAATATTTACAAAACTGTTTATTTTACACATTCATGCTTTTGTTACAATATATCCATACTTTCCATTCGTTCTTTGACGTTTATTATTATGAATCAAAGCGATGCGGAGTTCTGCGGTAAATCCTTGTCTTTTAAATTCACTGACAATTGATGCCAAAGTCAATTTTGGATAAAAAAATAATAACAAAATCCCATGTGATGCGGACTTTGTGACACTGTATAAAACTAATAAATTAATACAGATTAATTTTTTTAACCACGTTAAAAACTAAAACAAAGTGCGCATTTAATGTTTAAAATTTAATTGAAATTATTGTAAAGTAGTATATATATGGGACAAGTAAAACAATATCTTAAAAAATATGAGTTTGTCAACAAGTACAAATCAAAAGAAGTAACACCAGCTACCAACTTACACCTGAACACCACATCCAAATCAAACATCAACTTAATTTTGAATCACAAAATTCTACAATTTAAAATAATTACAAAAAAAAAAACTTCTGTACGTAAGTATAAAAATAAACAAAACAAAATATAATTAATTCTAATAATAAGTAGGATATAAGCTTAACTGAATTCTAGTTGTATAAAAATAATAATTATCTTTAATATTAACATGTATAATAAAAGAGTAATTTCATCAAATTATTATCGTGTAATTGTTCGTCTAAGGGCCGGTATTTTGAGTTCTGGTTAAACACTTGGTTAACAAATTAAACAAGTAATTTCAACATACATACACCATGTGTATTTTATATTTCATTTTGATTCTCATTTCTATAGATTAGCGTGTATGGAAGTAAACAAAAATGTATGATTGCGTTTCGTCACTGCTTACATAAATTTCTAAATAAAATTTCTACTCAAACAAAGTGTTTTAGTAATATAATGAATTAAAATTTACAATAAAAAAATGCTCCTCATAAATCTAATCATTATATTTAATATCTCAAAACCTAATCTAGAAAATGTTCAGTTTTATTTTTATTGCTACAGATTCAATAATTGTATATATGAATTAAGCATTACTTAAGAGGGTGATTGCCCTACTCAGCCAGGCTATGGTTCTCCGTGAATTTACAACTAAAAGCATTTTATGTGTGACTATAGATTTTTCAACAACAATTTTTTAAGTCTTGCACTGCATACATATTTTATTGCCAAAAGCATCAATGCATGCCTGTCATGTATTAAAATTTTGTTTTGGTGCAATTAAATGCATATTTTGAAGGATACATTATCACGTTATTAAGTTATTTTTTGAAAGTTTAGTCTCTTGAAAAACATATATTTTGAGAAAAACTAAAAATTTATTACACTAGGCGCGTAGAATCATAATTTTTCTTTCCAAATTTTTTTGTTGGAACGTTGTATGTTTTTTATTTCTATACAAATTAGTTATTTTGCGACCGATCAAACTTTAACACTCCATTTTTTTTCACTTATTCCGACGAATTAGAGTTAGTACAGTCGCCGTTATCGGTAATAAACATTTTCAAGTAGTGTTTGTGAAGAAGGTCACAGTCTAATCAAAAAAGCGATAGCGATTCTTCTAAGCTTAATCAACGCTTTACATAAAACAATAAAAAAGATTCATATGTGATTAAAATGTATCAATAAAACTACAGCTGACACTTTTTTTTTAGTTTTCTAATGTCATGATTTGAGAATTTTAAAGGTTTTAAGCGTATGAAGTCCCCGAGTCGAACTAAAACAATTTCTTTTTAATTGGTTCTTGTGAAAGTTGGGCGTTTTTTTAATCGTGGGATTCAAACATTGATTTTTTTTACTAGAGTGTGCACGAAGTATTTCGCGCTCTAAGATGAAAAATACTTCGTGCACGTTGACAAAGAAATTATGCTTTCTATTAAAACAAAGTAAAAATAGATTGGGTACCTCCACATGTCAAAATGTTTCTATTGCCAAAAAAATAAAATAATACCCGAAGATAAACCAACAAATGCGAATATTTTGAGATTTTTATGCGCTGACAATTTGTGTAAATAAAAATTTACTTCATTTATTTTCTAGACATTCATGGGTTTTAATACAACTGTCAAAAAAATGTTGCAATCATCTGGTGCGCGAAATTTCTTTGGTGCTTTCAAATGATCTTTTGTCTCATTTTCAAGCACCAAACTTCAATTTTGGGCACTAGATACATAAACAATTATTTTTGTACTTCTGTAATTCGGTTTTTCTATTGCTTTTTATTCTTCAGTTGTACAATAGAGATTCCACTTGTAGACATTTGACTGAATAAACCAGTTTCTTGAAAAATTGTTTTAAGAAAAAAATAATTGGGAAACGCAATCATTTTTAATTGAGGAATTAAAATAACACAAAAACACATGGAAAAGCAATAATTCTAATATTTGGTATAATATTCGTATACAACTTTGCAATTGATTAGGCATACTGTTCACATGCTCTTTACAAATTTGGGTATTTCACAGGAGCTCCTATGTAGCTGTGACGTGACGTGTTAATTGTTCAACATTTTGTTCTCTAATACCGTCAATAAACAGAAAAACATCAAAAACTGCACCAAAAAACTTTACACGTGTTTGCTGATGATCATAGCTTAGCTATTGAAACACGTGTCCAAGTAAGGTTTTTTAGTGCAGTTTTTGGTGTTTTTCTGTTTATTACATAAACGTTGCAGTTTAGTGTTCCATTCCTTTGATTTAATACCGTCGTTAAAATGGTACCAATCCAATAGTCTCCAATATTGGGTTCAGATCTGAATATTTTGCAAATGTCATTCCAATAATTACTATTTTGTAAAAAAATATGTTAGTGATTATTTAGATCTAAATTTTGCCCAAGATCTTGAACGGAACTAAAGTTAACAAGATGTGAAAATTTTAAGATGTAAATCCCTATGGCTAAAGTTAAAATAAACGCACTGTATAATATTAAATTTCTCCACGATCTTGAAATACAATTACCGAAATATGGTTAAAAAGAGTTTTAAGAAAATTCAGCAAAATCATTAACTTTATTAGAAAACTAAACAAGCGTCTACCGCAGAACTCTACATCGCCCCGGTAAGCGAAAATAAAATTGCATTTTAGAAAAAAAATGGTACAAACAAAAGCTATAGACAATAGAATTTTCAACAACTTTTTTTCCTTAACTTTTTTTGTAAAATTGATATTAGTGAAAATATTATTACGACAATTATAGTCACGTGATTTTTATATCTCAGTAATTACTTATCGGATCAAAAAATAATTTAAACAAAAGTTGGATATAATTGAATTATAAACAACTTTTATTTGAAACAAAATTGTGTAAAATAAATATTTTTCTAAATATTTCAAAAATTCGAAAATCTGTGTGGGTGAACGGCCCAGTTGGCTACATAAAATATGCCCAAAATTTAATCAAATCTGAGGAATCATAACTAAGGTCTACGTGCAAAGTTTAATAAAAATTGGACCGGTGGTTTTCTTGACGATTGAGTTTTAGAACTAACGACGACTCCATCAAACAAAACTAAAGCAGAGTTCAGTTCCTTAATCGCTGCCTCAATAGCTATCTGATCATCAGCAAATACTGTAGCTACCCTCGAAGTAGAAAGTGATTTGTCGTGTTCCAACTGTAACGTGGTTTGAACGGATTTACGTAACAATTCTACATTGACTTCCGCATCATATCCCCGCGAAAATAATTTATAGCTTTTACCAACCGATTAACTTCTAGTTTTTACATTATAGTAAAGAGTAACAATTTAAAACCGAAAAGTAATTGAGATGTCGACGCCTCTAAAGATAATTCACACTCGAGGAATACTTAGTTATAGCTAGAGAAAAGTAGCATAATAACCGAGATAACAAGAGAGAACAAGCAACGTGATTTATGATAAGCCTTTTGTACATTCACTAAAGTAATTTATGTAGAATGGTTACAAAAGAAAATGAAATGAGACAACAAATTTTCACAAAGCTCTCACAAACCCGAACCAACAAGACAAACTAGAAAAAATCGAGACAAATCTAGAGCAGTCAAGAAAATCTGGCCGACACGTTAGGCGGCAAAATTTGTAACGGTTGAGGTTTACAATTAACGACGGCTCTAGAAGAACAACCTAAAAAAGAAACAACCAAAGGAAATACAGATCAATGTAACGCACTAGGTTTGTGGAGAATAGAGTATTTATAATAGTTAGAGCAGCAGCGTCCGAGTTGGTTATAGAGTGGGGGGTCCTTAAAGAGTTCTAAGAAATTAAACTGCTGGTTAACAAAGCGCCACCTGCAGGAGATCAACAGGTTTCACTTAAAGCCTAATGCGCTAGATAAAACGCAACAATTAGTCCTAAGAGAAAGACAGACAATTCAACAAAACAACAAATCTTATAGTAGTAGGTGAATGTGACGGATATATTTACGTACGTTAGCAGTAGCCTCGCTTAATAATAAGTAAGGTTCGCAATTAATGTGCCGGATTCACAGGTAAGCTTTAGTTACACCAAAATTAATGTTAACGTTCCAATTGAGAATTGGCTAATAGGAAGACTCTGCGTACACATATCACTTACACACGGCGATTTATCTGGTCGAGCATGCAACGACACTGACTTAAACTAAAATTACAAGAGGTAAGTACCTCAAGAAAATTCAAAAGGCCTTTTGTTTTCGCGTCAACCGCTCTAAGTGAAGCGGCCGAGCCCGTATTGAGCTGGTTAAAAACGTTCGGTTCTGGAGAGTACCACCGAATAAAGATTTACTTAAAAACTAAAGACCAAGTCGTTTCATGTCATATGTACATGAGCTTCATACGCATTAACAATGAATAAGTTACTTAAATAATAAACTTAGCTGTAATCTGATGGATGCAGTTCCGAGAGTAAGAGTTTCCTGCTAGCGACAATATCGACAGTTCGGGAAATTAGGTAACCCCAGGATTCTTCTTAGGGGAGGTGTGCAAAGAGAAAGGGTAGGCGATAGGGTTTCTCGATGAAGTTATAAAGCATAACCAACCCCTGTTGTATCCACCGGTTGCCTGCAGCTTATCTAATGCGAAATCGTAGTGTGGTCTTTAATTGACAAGGAAGGTCTTAATCAGCCCCACTCCAGCACTTTCAGGAGTTATCCAGGTATAACACACAGCGAAATCATAAGCTCAAGAAAAGTGCTAAAAGGATTTCACGTGGAATTAAAATTACTACAAACAGAAAAAGAAAAGCAATGTGTACTCACGGTGAATTTAGCCGGATTTAAACATAACCAATAATTTTTATTGGAAATCTTGTAACACACATAAATGATTTGTGTAAATTTCAATTTTAAGAAAAAATGTCCGCTGTTTGTTTAGGAATCTTACTCAAATTTTATTTTCAACGGCCGTCGGACCTACATTTTTTTTGCTCTATTATAACATTTGTCGGAAAAAGTAAAACAAAAATGTTAAAATTTTAGGTTTGGAAACCGTCGTCTTATTTTATAAGATGTGGAGTAATACACAGAGATATAACAAAAGAGGTGTCATTAAAATGGATTAAGCTTAGAAGGATCGCGATCGCTTTTTTCCTTAAACTGCGACCTTCTCCTAACTCACTCAAACTCAAAAAGTTCTTAAAAATTAGTTTATAAGATTTTGTATCTCCATTGGGGTTTTTCTGGCATTGCCAACCTGATCACTTCTTCTGCAACTTTCCAGCATAAAAAGTCCGTCAGCATAATTATACCTTTTATAGGAAACCAGTTAACCCGACAAACTTTGTTTTGCCTAAAATACATTTTTTGATTGAATTAAATTTGAACATTCACGATTCTACCCGAAATTTCAAACTAACTAGCTATTTTACTCTAAAAAATGATAATACGTCACCTGTTCAAAAATTTTCAACTTTTTATGCCAATTTGGTTTAGTCGTTTTTAAGACTATCCTATGATAAGGTCTAATATTAGGTTTTCTTTTTTCTTTCAAATTTTCTAAAACTTAGTTGTTTCTGAAAAAGAAGATATTTTTTTATTGGATTTTCTCTTCTAAACTAACTAACTAACTATAGTTTTGGGTATAGGATCTACCGATAGCTTCAATTTTCTTGTGGTTTTTGTTTTGTTTTTTGACCAGTTTTCTTATCTTGATTGGATAGTTTTCACTTTTGGTAATGTGTTTATCTGTTTAGTGTTGTTGTATAGCGGCGTTTAGTTAATATTTTCAGCATTTTTGTTATTCAGGCGTTCTAAAAGTGAGTAAAGTGTTTTGTTCTAATATATTTTTCCGTTTATTGTTAGGGTGAAGGCTTGCAGAGCTGAAGTTAAACAATCTTTTGTGAAGTCTTTTAATAATTTCTAATTGTACTAGTATGCCAGCATGTATTTTGTATTTAAATCTGCCTAATTCTTCTAGGTGTCTTTTTTAAGTTTTATCTTGGAGGACACTAAAAAACACTATTTTTTTTAACCATAATTTATTTTGTGTTGGGTGCAGCACTAGTTATTCCGTATCCTTTATCAATTTATCAATGGAATTTAGAAGAAGTAATGCAGTTGCACTTCTTGTCTTCCTTTCACGCAGGTTTGTGCTCTTCGACAAAACTTAACTTTATGCCTACACATCGATGATGTATTGAATTTCAATGGTTCCTTTATGTCATTGATTTATATTAACCTCTCATGCACAAGGCTTTGTTAAATGTGCTCTATTTTGTTATTTGAAGAAATTCTGTTGAATTATTGAATTATTTATTAAATTTTGAAAGTTTTCGCTTTAAGCTCTTTAGAAATATTTTTTTGTATAAAAATATTGTTACCCAAAAATAAATTTTAAGTTCAAATAAGTCATTCTGATCAACTAACATTTGCTTTTAATAAAACTTCAGTTCGATTAGAAGTTTGTTAAAATATAGTTAACATAAACAAGTACGTAAGGTTTAGAAACCCCCATCTAAAAATTCTTCTACTGTGTAGAATTAATAATAATAATAATAATAATAATAATAATAATAATAATAATAATATGCTCTTTATTTCCTGTTGACACTTACATGTATAGGCTACGTCAAGTACATTAACAAACAACGATACGTTTACATGTTAACAATAAAAATACTAAAATAATACAATTCATTTACAAAAAAATTCATTTATATTATACAAACACGATTTGACTAGGTAATCATTCAGTTTTTTTAAATATATTAAAACTCTTTATAGTTCTGAGGTTCTGTGGTAAACTGTTAAATATTTTAATACCAATCGTCAAAGGGGAATTTTGTCCTATTTTAGATTTTCTAAAAGGGACTCTGTATAAATTTTTTGGCGGGAGTTGTAATCATATAAATCTCCATTTAACTTGAAATTGTTGTTATTAATAAAAATGTATTTACATGTTTCGAAAATGTATAATCCCGTTAGCGTTAAAATTTTAAATTTTTAAAGAGTTCCTTACAGGACTGAGTATTAGGCACACCAGCTATAATTTTAATAATTCTTTTTGGCAGATGAATACTTGAGAAGCAGCTGATGAAGTTCCCCAAAACACACGCCGTATCTTATTACAGATGCCACCAGTGCATGATACATATTTATTAAATCTTGCAAATTTAGAACGCCCTTTAAATTTCTGAATGCATATGCAAGAGAGTTCAAATTTTTTTCTATTTTGGTGCAGTGTTTATTCCAATTGAATGTTTCGTCTATAGTGATTCCTAGAAATTTTGTGTCGCTTGAGTTATTTAACGTATCATTATTGATTTTCAGGTGAAGTGTCAAATCATTTTTATTTTGATAATTGTGGAATCTTAGATAACCGGTTTTGGTGGTGTTAAGATATAATGAGTTAGAAGAGAACCAGTTGCTAAGTATATTTAAGGTGTAATTACACTGTGTTTGTAAGTTTTCATTACTTGAACTGGAAATCAATAATGATGTGTCATCAGCGTAAAGAGTGCAACCAACAGAGTTGTTTAAATGGGTATCAAGGTCATTGATATAAAATAAGAAAAGGACAGGGCCTAGAACTGAACCTTGAGGTACTCCTAGTTCTACAGTTAACTTGCTAGATTGTATATTGTGCTGAGTAACGTTGTTATTCGAATTTATGTTAACAACCTGCTGTCTGTCCATTAGAAATGAAGACAACCATTCAATCGCAACACCCCTGATACCGTATCTTTCAAGCTTGGCTAAAAGTCTGCCAATGTTGACGCAATCAAAAGCCCTACTGAGATCGCAGAAGACCCCAACGGGACATTCGCCAGCATCCACAAACTGAACCAATTTATTATAAAATATGTGAAGGGCATCACCGGTGGACTTCGAGGGTTGAAATCCATATTGGTTTCGTGTTAGGATTTTAAATTTATCAATAAAACTTTGCAATCTAAGGAGAAAACAATACTCAAATATCTTCGAAAATACAGAAGATATAGCTATAGGTCTGTAGTTTTCCATGCTTTTCGAATCTCCTTTTTGAAAATAGGAATGATATTGTTCACTTTTAATGAGGATGGAAACTTACCAGTACCGAACGAAAGATTGACCAAAAAGTTAATGGTGCAGCAATTACGTCAGACACCTTTTTATTAAAAACTGCGGTATTTCGTCTGGACCGCTTGATTTTTATTTTTCAGTTTATTATTTATAACAGATACGATTTCGTCTATGGTGAAGGGAAACATAGACATAGTTTTGTTTGAAAAGTACGCAATATTTGAAAAAGCATTGTTTTCATTATTACCAATTTTGTCAATTATCTTCTTCGGGGCATTTATAAAAACCGGTTAAAGGTTTCAGATAGTTTATAGGGATTGCTAACAACCGTATTGTTAACTTTTACTATAATGTTTTCTCGTCTATATAATTTTTGTTTGTTAGTAAATTAATAGTAGACCACAAACCGCGAGAAGTATTTTGTGAAGACAATATGTTTCTTTTGATAAAATTGTTTTTGGTATTAGAAAGCAGTTTAAAGTGCTTAATTTTAGCCTCATCATATGCCGTAGATAGCAGAGGAAATTGTTTTTTGAAATTAAATAGGTACTTGAGATTTTTACTGGAGTCTCTAACAGCGCCATTAACCCACTTTTTATTACTACTGTTTGAACGAAATCTTTTCTTGGGAAAACGATTATTGAAATATTTAAGAAAAATCTTATGAAATTGTTCGAAAGCTGCATTAATATCTGCTTGCATATATACTGCATGCCAATCTTCATTCATTAAATCGATGTAAAAGTTATTAATATTGATTGCGTGGTAATTTCTACTTAAAGTAGTATACGAGCATTCAGTAGAATTCAAAGGAACATTAGTATCAAATAACACTGACCTATGGTCAGATATACAGTTATCAATTATTTGAAAATCACACTTGTGGCTATAGTTTGTATAAATTAGGTCAAGTATGCTGTTTTGCCGAGTAGGCTGATTAATATTATTTTTAAGTTATAGCTACATAATAGATTATTTAAAGCAAGATACTCACGCGGGTTGTTTGTGGGATCAACATTGAAATCACCTCCGAGTATAATGCTTCTCTGTGGTTTATAGATGTGATTCAGTACTTCACTTAGTTTGTCTAAAAATAAATTAAAATCGCCTGTCACTCCAGGAGATCTATAACAACACAGAATTGCTACATTAGTATGTGGAAAAGGGTTCCACAATACCCCACAAATTTCAAAATGTTTTTCAATGCAATAATGTTCTAAGTTAATAGCTTTAACAGATAAACTATTTCGATGCCAAATAGCAACACCACCACCTCTACTATTGGTTCTAGAAAAGGACGACCCTATAGTGAAATCTGAAATATGAACATAAGAGGTGTACTTCTGTGACCAAGTTTCACAGAAACATAGAAAGTTTAAAGACTTAAAATTGGCATTTTGTACATATTCACTTATAATATAATTAATTTTATTTACAGTTAAAGCTTGACAATTTAGAAGTAACAAATCGGGTTTAAACATCAAATTGGTATCTTTGGAAGTACTTTCGGTGAAAAACCTTGTTACAAAAGTACCAGTTGGCCAGATTTTGGCGTCCATGACTTTGTTTAGGTTAGAGAGATCTACAGTGACCTTAAATGAGGCATACATGTTTGGGAACTTAGATTGAATTTCTTCGCACTGCACTTCGCCAATTGATTGCTTTAGGAGCGACACAACTGCGTCAGATTTGGTGCCGGGTTCGAATCTAGATGCAAATACGTATGCTTTCTTCGGTACCGTCTTGATATCCGTTGTGCCATTATTCTCCCCTATCACTACTTGTCGTTTACCTATTGTGCCTTTAGACTTCCGTCTCGTTATAATTGACCATGAATTTTCAGATGGTTGTATTGCAGTAGAGTTATTAGCTTTGTCGGGGTGTTTATTTTCGTTATTTACACTATTCACTTGGGAAAGCGTCGACTTGATACTATGCGTAACTTCTTTATCGTGACTTATTCCGGAAGTTAAAACATCCTTAACGTTCTTTGCATTAGTATTGCCCTTTGTTACCTTCTTTGCGTTAGATACCGTGTCCCGTCCACTAGGATAAGATACGTCTTTCGATGACTTAATATTAGGTTCTTTAATAAGACCTTTTTTTCTATCACTTTTATCAGATGCACTGTCGGATTCCTGGGGTATAAAACATTCACCGCTATCACTACCAGAAGCTGTCTTAGAATTAAATTCCAAAACTTTGTTTGTAAACATTGAATGATTAGGTGCCGTATAAGTCGAATTTGAACTATGTGAGGTCAAGTTCAGCATTTTATCATCGACACCATTCGTTGAATTTAATGTATTTATTAAGTTTATTTGAGAATTTAGCAGAGCAATTTTATCACGTAATTCCATTATCAGAATGTCTTTTTGTCTTATAATATACGATACTAATTGCATATCTATTCTACTTTCATTATCTGAAAACTTATTAAGAGCAGTAACAAACTGGTTCCTGTCTACGTCGTCTACATTGGTGTACATTATTCCTGCGGCCAAGTTGGCATTGCAACAGTCAATAAACTTATCACTGATTATCAGTACATTTTTCAAATACTCGGCACAGCTAATATGAGTCACAGTTCCGCACTTAACGCAGATTAGTCCACTTTTTGCAATTTTATTGCATCTTTTGCACGGAGCAGGATTATCGACAACCTGCTCCGCCGCCATTTTGTCTACTGTAGTAGAAGGAGTAACTGGGCAAAGTTCTCAACATCTGTTTGAATGTATTTGTAGAGACGTTTTAAAGTGGTTTTTCAAGTCTAACAATTAACGTAACAAAACTAAGTGTAGTTAACTCGAGCCCTGTACTAACTATTTTCAATTTTTGTGTTATGATTGTGCTTTAGTGGATGTGAACATTTGTCTAGATTGGTCTTATACCATTCTAAATGTATTCAGATTGACCAGCTTTTTTAGCATGAATGTAGCCTCAATAATTTCCTAAACACAAAGTCTACGAAATTTATGCAGCCTATTCTCTCATCACAGTAAAACCAAGTAGAAGGTTGTTGACTGTAAATAATTTTTGTTGTACCTGGTAGGGATTTAGGTTATTCATTTGATAATTCAACTTCAGATAGTGTTTGCACGTCTGGAGGTCTTAATTAGAAGATATAACTAAAAGAAACTCACTGGTTTTGTATGAGGCTAAATTTCGTTTCTACTGTGTAAAATCTTCTACTACCTTCTAATTAAAGCCTCCAGACGTGCAAACTATCTGGCGTTGATTCATCAATTTTAATAAGAGAAGGACAACATTACCAGTGTTATAACAAACGCATTGTTATTTGTTAACTAACTCTGAATGCTACGTTTGTTTTACTGGTCTATCTGGTACTTAGGCTGTCTAAGGTACATCCTTGAAACTCCTAGTCCTGTGGCTTATAGTGAAAACATAGTTTTTTTAATCAAAATTTTAAGGATATCAATATTGAAACAGATCACAACATACGCTGGCAATATGACACTCGTTCTAAAAACGAAAAAATGATAATGCTGAAAGAAAATATTACGTATCAAAAAGAAAAAAAACAAAAACTTTTAATCGTTTTATTTTTTCTAACGCACTGTTAAAATTATGTAGTGAATATTTTATTAAATTACATTATGCAAAAATATTCTCAATTTATATTGTTGTTATAAACAAATCTACGTAATGAATACAAGTTTAATTTTCATGTCAAATATGTATCATATTATGACGTAAATTGTTTTGTTCTGTCTATTGATTTTGAAGAGGTAGTATTTGTAATTAAAGGTTTCGTGCACAATATTTATTTAAATATTTACTTTGGGTGTATTTTGTTTAATTAAGTAGAGAAAATTTTACAAATATAGGCTAAAACCACAAGTAAAAATTATAACAGCATAAAAATTCAATGGTATTTATGTTTCAAACTGAAAACAAACGTTATAATAAAGCTTGTTTCATTAATTTTATACGTTTAGGATTTAAAGGGTAGATTACTGTCTAATATTACAGAAACAGCATGACATTAAATATATCACTCAACCAACATCTACAAAATATAATTATTTAGTAGAATTATTTTTACGATTTTAAAAAAATTATTTGTGTGAAATTTAAGATTGTAAAAGTTTGTATTATGATAGTTTAATTTTGAAAATTAAAACATTTACATTCTGTCACAAATGGAATGTGATATAATTAAATATTGACAAATTTAGTCTAGCATAATCAGAGTTTAAATGAAAATCTGAATTGGTCAGGTCATGGAATAAATTTTTTTTTATTTTTGCAGTGTACACAAACAGTACAACAAAATTACTTATAGTGGCGTAAAACTATGCATTAAAAGTGACTTAAATATGACGTATAAATAAACAGAAATAAATGTTTTACTTCAATTGGAAAAGGGAAAGTAAGTATGCAAGACTTTAACTAGAGATTAAAGTGCTATGCAGCAAGAGTGGAAAGTTTAGGCAAAATAGAAATGAGATAGTTCTAATTGGAAACGCCCATAACTATTTGATGTCTTCAACGTTCTGAAAGCTATTGTATCTGCCAGTGGAACAAATAACCACAAAATTACAGCCAGGTTGAACTCCGAAAATAGGTGTTTGTGAATTTTCAAGAGCACGTTGTTAAGTATAATCATTCGTACCTGGAGCCAAAACAAGAACATAGAATTAGGTTTAAAGTAATACGAAATTTAGTAGCACCTAGTTATGTACTACAATTTACTTAAAGGCCAAAGAAAACAAAGCCAATGTGTGATGAACTCTAAAAATTTCTTTTATTAACATACAATATAAATATCAGTTTAAAGTAACTAGTGAAAAAAAAACAATTTGATAGTTAAGCGACGTTTGGCCAGCTCATAGCTGTTTATAATTAGTATTGGAACTATAATTAAAAATAATTTAAAGTATTATTAGTGGAGAGTGGAGGACGAAAAGCCAAATGCACTAAATGAATTCTAGCTCAAAGTCGGAGCGTCGTGAATACAATTAATTGTCATATTTTTTATTACCCAAATTACAGAAACTAGCAACTAGAATAGAAAACCAGGGCGCCACCATCAATATAACAAGCTATAAAATTGGTTCACTAAAAGTAAGAACACAAACAGTTCGTCCACTAAAGTAACAATTTGTATACATGGTTGGCATAGTAACTTGATAGATGTGATAACTTCTAAATAGATGGATTAAATACACTTTGATAAGAAATGAAATCGAATGCGATTGTTTACCAACTGAAGGAAAAATTAAGTTACTTTAATTGCACGCAGCGTAAGTATCATGCAGTGCCGCATTTAAAAATTTTACAGAAACGTGTTTCCGAAACATCACACGTAAATAAGTAAATATACGAGGATGTATTGATATCTAGTTAGCCTAGACCAGTTCCTTGCATAAACAAAATATTGCGTTACCATAGCAACGAACAATAACTTATTAGAAGTGTCAGTGTAAAGTTTGACGTCAAAAAGTAAACCAGAGTCACGCAATAAATTAAATGAAAAAGATGTCCACCGAAATTGTGAAAATCGAAAAATTGGAGTATCGAGCCATCATCAAGTACCTGTATTTAAAAGGGTTAAGAGGTAAGCAGATTTACGAAGATATGCTTAATACCCTTGGTGATCAATGTCCTTCGTATGCGACCGTCAAAAATTGGAATGCAAGCTTCAAAAGAGGTAAATTTTCCATTGAAGATGATGACCGATCGAGAAGGCCAGTTTCTGTGTCAGTCCCCAAAAATATCGATGCAGTTCATGACATGATTTTATCAGACCGTCGAATTGGGCTAAAACGGATATCTGAAGCACTGAATATTTCATACGAACGCGTTCATCATATGGTTCACGTCAATTTGGACATGAGAAAAATTGCTGCAAAATGGATCCCCAAATGTTTGAATGTTGACCAAAAGCGTGCAAGGGTAGAAGCATCGCGTTTGATCTGTGCTCGATTTGAAAACGATGTAGACTTCTTAAACCGAATTGTTACTATGGATGAGACTTGGGTACATTTCTACGATCCAGAAACAAAGCAATAATCGATGGAATGGCGACACTCTGGTTCTCCAAGACCTAAGAAGTTTCGTGAACAAAAATCTGCTGGAAAAGTTCTTGCTTCAGTTTTTGGGATTGCCATGGAGTAATCATGATTGATTTTTGGATAAGGGTAGAACAATAACTGGAGATTACTATTCGACATTACTGACCACTCTACGGGAAAATATTAAAGAGAAAAGACGCGGAAAGCTATCCAAAGGTGTTTTGTTTTTGCAGGACAACGCCCCTGCACACAAATCTCATGTTGCCATGCAAAAAATTCGTGATTTAGGGTTTGAATTACTAGAACACCTCCCTTATTCACCCGATTTGGCTCCGTCCGACTATCACCTCTTTCCTCAACTGAAAAAAAGTTTAAAAGGTCGTACATTTTCTTCCAACAAGGAGGTAATAGAAGCTGTGGAGGTATGGTTTGCAGAGCAAGAAGAAACTTTTTTTTTGAAAGGTCTAGGAACGTTGCAGGTTTGCTGTAATAAATGTATCCAATTAAGAGGAGAATATGTTGAGTAATAAAATATTTTGACATTGAATTTTTGTTTGGTTCTATAGTAGGCTAAGAATTTTTCAATATATCCTCGTACCAAGGATCTGATTTTAACGGGTTTTTTTATTAATTTATTAAAAAGTAAATAAGGTGGAAGATAAAGACCAAAATTCAAAAACTTTACAGAAAATGAACGAGAAGTTGGATACAATAGAAGTAAAAACCACTTATTAGAAATAAAGAAATATAAATTTTTGAACATTTATACAAGGTAAGATTGGATAATAAACTAGGAAAAGAAACTTAATCTAAATTAAGAGAATAGGAAAATTACAAATATTTATAAGAAATAATAGAATTATAAACCACGAAGTGGATATGTAAAAAAGGAAGAATGACGTGGAATGAAAATAACAATTAAGAATGATACCAAAAATGATCGCAACTCCAATTAGCATAGAAGCTGACTTATTGAAAATTTAAAAAATCGAGAGAAAACAACAAGAAAAAAAGAAGATTGTAATAGTTATAATCAGTTAAACTTGGGTGTCTTTATTTATGTGTGCTAGAAAAATTTTAATATATGCGACTGTAATAATCGTATGTCGACATTTAATTAATCTTTTTATTTGTTCCGCACTTGTAAACAGGAGCTTATCAACTCACTATAGTTACCTTGAAAATACCTCTTAACTAGCTACTAACTTGTAAAATATAACTGGCTAGCTTGTAGTTTTACACGCGTCCTCATATTTTACCTTATTATAGGTAATTTGAAATGACAGACAAATTTCTAACGTGATTTATTTGTTATTAACATTTGAAAATTGGGTATACATTAAATATCATGGTGCAGTAGCGATTTCCAGTAATATTTTTGCCATTTTAATCTTATTATTAATCAAATCATCTACGTAGCTTTCTGCAATTTGTGTTGACTCTCATCCCCCTGCACGCTTCAGAGCCAAAGTATCCCACCTGCATTAACCACCATCGTTGCTCCATTTCTTCGAAATAAATGCCCTGTATAAAGTGCCGGTTCTTCTAATTCCAAATATTCAGCAATTTTCTTGGATATTGCGCTACAGTATGTTGACCTGCATTTAGGACGACACATTTTCCACTGCGGTACGTCAAGAACAAACGCAGATCTTTACTTCTTGGAGGTCGTAGAGCCGCATATTTCCGATAAAGAGCACAAGGTTTAAAGCTACACCCATCGTCCGTTATTGTAAACCTCCTTGCCGTTAAATTTTGGTCTCTCGTAAGGTGACAACAATATATTTCTCCAAATTCTCCACGTCATTTACAGTGAGGGATAGAAGCTCATCGCACCGACAACATCCAAATATACCAAAATGGTAATGACTTTGGCAAGTAACCACTTCTCGTCAGGAGCTTCAATGATAAACTTTTTTTTGGCGAATTTTCTTGGGGACGTAGCGTTCATTTCGTCTTTTCAAAAACGCAACCACTTTATGAAATCTAGAAAATGACATATGTAACTAAAAACCTGACTAATAAATATAAGGAAACAAACCTAACAAACATCAATGTTTTCTCTAACTGCCAAACAACTCTTAACCATTGACCACTTCGACCATAAAGAATTCCGGGCTGAATTTGGCAGACAATTTATTGATATACGCTAATATAACGTCTTCCGTAACACCAGTCACGTTGTTTCCTTTTGCCACTTTTTGAACTCCGTGTACTCGTATTCATACCTTGATGAAGATTTTTCGGGCAGTAATCTTGCAACTACACTTGCTGCTTCATTAATGATAGCTTGCGGGACACTCATTTCAGTAAATCTCACCAGCAAAACGTTCCGGAAACGTAAAATTGAAATGAAATAATTAATCAACAAAATAAGTACCGTGCGTTCCCAAAGCAATACGTCTAAAGCTCACATGATTTTTTCTCCGATTTTCTAAATTTTTAGATTTTTTAATGGTTTATTATTCATTTAATAATAACATTTTACAAGTGAGGAACAAATAAAACATTCAACAATACACGCAAGATAACGGGTTTTACTGGCTCCAGAAGGTGACAGACCTTGCTAGTAATGTTAAATACTATTACATTCCTCATTGTGACGTATTGTTTTGATTGTCTGTTTAATATCCCTTATATACGTAACTGTATTTAATTTTTTTTTGTTTTCAAGAATATAAACTATAATACATATTAGACATTTAATAACCAGATAATTCAAAGAAATTAATACATAAAATTAAATGAAATGAGCGACATCTAATTAAACTATAATTACATGTTATCGGTATTACAGAAACTTGCATAAAAGATCATACTAATGTCGACATACGTTTATGAAAACAAATTCAGGCAGTTATTCAGAATGATTCGTACGCAACAATATTGATCTTAACTTTAACATACTGAAAAATTTAAACCAAAAAATAGAAATACCAACAGCTTACAAAAACTAAATGGAACAGCATAGAGCAAGACTTTAGAAAAAATATTCAACAGCCATAAACCAAACCAAGAGTCACTACTCAGCTTTATGTTATTAAACGATTAATCTAAAAATTCAAACAGTGTCAAAAAGAGACGTCACAGAAACACGGAGAGGAAAAAGAAACCCGTTTTGGCAAGGTTTTAAATAAATAAAAACACATAAGAATGATTTTAATCAAGATATATTATGAGTTTTAAGGGTGGGCACAACAAGCAAACACTGAAACATCTCAAATGGGGGAAGAAAGAATAAAGGAAAAGTGTATTGGCTATTATAGAGTGTAAATAATAAACAAAAATAAAGTCAGGAGGCGAAAATTATGTTAATGTAATGAGTTATTAATAGAAAATAGTCGTTAGGAATAGAAAAAGCAATCAAATGCATGTTTAAGCTAAAGAATCAAATACTAAAATATAATCGATTATATAAAATTCACATAAGAATTAAGTATGGTTTGAATCGATTTCCATTCGTCAAATGTACTCAAAATGTTTTTGCCAGAAAAGTATTTAAGACTACTGGACTGCTTGTAGAAAATGCAAATGTTTAGAACGAAAAGTAAAGTTTTGGTGAAGGCGACGTTTCGCACGAGGGTGCTTCTTCTCTTAATCTGGTCACTGGGATGAAGCACCCAAGTTACGGTGCAAAATGTCGTTTCTACCAGACTTTAGGTTTTCTATCATTTCTTAATTTTATCTTAAAAATTTAATAAAGATTAAAATATAGCATTATTTGTAATTTTAATACTTTTTAATTTTTTTAATTTTTTTTTTCCAACAAGCAAGAACCTAATTACAGCCAAAAATACACTTGAGTTTTAAATATCACAATAGAAAAATTGTAAATATAACAATCTAAAAACCACACTCTCTATGATAAAAAAAGACAATCCCAGAAATCACAGTAATTGACCTTCAAGCTGCCTATGAAGGTTTGAATATGTGACAAACATATCAATTTGGTTATGATTGTTTGCCAACCTGGATGCCCTGTTCTGTGTATTGGACAAAGAAACTTGAAGTGGAGCGTGAGACTACGGGGTATATTCATGAGCAGTATTTGTGGTATTAACATTCTGTTATGCAATATATTGTATAACATTGATATATCTCTGTTTTGATGTCAAACTGAAATAGACGGTAGTGCCAGGATAGGCAGCATCTGCATATCATCTTGGAATATAATGTTGTTTTTGTATGCTGCATATTTTAAAACGTATGTTGGATGTGTTTGATGTTTTCCTTGAGGACAGCATACAAGGGTGACAACACACAGGAGCAGTATACAGATGATGCAAAATAAGGACACAGTATAGCCGTTTGATGGCAAAAATATTAGTAAAATCAATTGTGCATCGTTTGATAAAACCGAGCATTTGGAAGCCACTATTTAATACACAGCTTATTTGGGAAATAAAATTAAAGAAGAATCAAGTCAAACACCCAGGTCCTTTACTTCTCTTATTGTGTCTAGGATAACCTTCTCAATAACATAGTTGTTTAAAATTTGATTTTGGCCACCGTAGAAGGAAATATAATTGCACTTTAATGGCTTTAACGCCATCTTATTTCTCCTAAGTTGTTTAAATCATGTTGAACCTCACTCGATACTACAGAGCTGAATTTTAAATCATCTGCAAAGACCTGAAAACGACTATTACCAAAACATTCTTTAATGTCATTAATGAAGACATTAAACAAAGGAGGTCCCAAGTGAGATCCCTGGGTTACCCCAAAAGGGTTTATATCTCATAGAAACAGAAATTTACAATCCTTGCTTTCTGTTTTCTTTCAATCAGATAGTTCTGGAGCCATAACAAAAGAGGGGCGTCCACTCTTAGCACTTAGCACCAATATGTCATGTGGCACCCTGTGGAACGCCTTGGTGTTGGTATAGATGGTGTCCACCCAACCTCTTCTCTCCAAGGCAGCCGACAAGTAGTCGACAGGGGTTAACAGATTTTCCTCGGTTGATCTACGCGGTCAAAAATCAGACTGATGGTCATTCATGGCAGGATCCAGAACAGGTAATAGGAAGTCGCCAAGTTTTTAAAAACCTTTGGAATAATGTTCAAAATACTGATTGGTCTGTAATTTGTGACCATAGATCGGTCACCAGACTTGTGTACAGGGGTTAAGAAACTCACCTTCTAAAGATTTGGAAAGTCACATGTGACAAGAGAAGAATTAAATATATGGAACAATGGTCTAGATAGTATGAAACTGCAACTTTTCAGCAAAATCGGCGGGATGCCGTCGAGACTAGGGCCTATGTTTTTAGGTCTGAAAGTTTTCGTAAATCTTCGATGTATGTATATGGTAGGTTATGATATGAATACAGTTGATTGAGGGCTTACTCAATGTAATTTCATTATTACTATTTGAGTAAACATTTGAAAAAAGTCCGCGAACATATTCACCATGTCCTGTTCCATACAGCGTTCAAAATTTTACGAAAGAACCAACAGAATCAATATTAGACGATAATTATTTATACTATTTTTTGTTTCCACTTTTATGAAAGGGATGATTTTCGAAATTTTCAGTTCGGACGGAAAAAAAATTCACGAATACAAGCATTTATCACTTGTGGAATATAGATTGTATTTATTACATTTTGGAGATATTTACCTATAAATCAAACACATATTTTACAATATTTCCAGTTCATTTAAGATAGTTTCCAAAGTGAAATTCTGGTATGTTGGTAACATCAGTTGGGATCATAATTCTGTGCAGGGAGATTGATATTAATTTCATGCGTATATTAACAAATAAGTTGTAGGATCAACAAAACGATTTTTTTATCACTTGCCATATCGCTTTTGGATTCAAATTTAAATTTTTAAGTAAATCTATCTTTTTCATAATTTTTGTGTTTTTTAATTCTAATTTGTTTTTTACGAAGTGTTAAACAAGTTTTGTGGGTTCTTCGTTCTTAAATGTTTCATATAGTGTTATCGATACAATTATTCATTCTATACCTTTACAAGCCCAATTTGAGACAAATTACATTCAATTTTAGATTTAACAAATTTAATCTAAGACATTGAAATTTGTATTGGGGTTTATCAATTTTAATTTGGTACTAATGAAATTTAAATTATTATTTCAAATTAGGATCTAACAATTTCAATGTATAATCAAACAAAATCCATTTGGGAATTAAGAAATTTAATTTGGTTGAAAGCAAAATCAATTTTGTAAATTTAACAAATTTCAAATATGATGATAATTGTTGCCAAAATAACCTGACGATTAATTTAAAGGTCGCCCTTCATTGGCAGTGCCCAAAAATATATGAAGAAGACATGGAGTTTTTAATTAACTATTATTGTTCCAATTTTGTTATTTTGTTTGTTAATCTGGTCATTATGTTTTTTTTGACCACATTTAACATTCCTACTTATAAAGTTTAAATCCAAAATTACAAAATTGAACCAAAGTAAATTAAAATTCCATGTTTTTTTCAGACATTTTTTCAAACACCTGGACACTGACAATAAATTTGTTAAATTTTCAAATTGATTTAGCTTTCAGTTAAATTGTATTTGTTAATCCCAAATGGATTTTGTTTTATTATCAACTGAATTTGTTAGATCAAATTTGAAACCACATATCTCAATGTAAAATTAAGACTTCCACGTATCTCAAATTGACTAGCTAAATCTAAATTGAAATTGATTCGTCTCAAATTGAAATTGAAAAGGTATAGTGTTATGAAACGATTTTAATATATAGTCTCACAAAATCACTAAGATAATTAGCTTGCGTACCACTAGAGTAAAATGTAATGTTAAAATCACCGCAGATGATTATGTGGTAAAATCTAAAGTTTATTTTTGAGAAAAAAGTTACAAGTGTATCGATAAGCACATCGAAATTACCCATAGGTAACAAAACAGGAACACAGTCAAAACTTTCTTTTACTAGGCCCTAGGGTCATCACATCACACCGCCGTGCTTACATTGTATTCTCGAAATGAGTGATATTAATTTAAAATCGGAAATGTTTATAAGGTTGCTAACTTTGTCATTTAACCAGTGTTCAAATAAACATAGTGAACCGTATTTAACGAAGATTTTAAATCTGCCTCTAAAACGAAACGAATAAATATACAAGAATGTGTTCTTTATTTTTTACTGTGTGTGTTATATAATTTATTAATTTTTAATTATTAAGTCGTTGACATCATCTACACTGATGATTATTTTAAACTTTAAATCTTGTGACCAACACGGTTTTTTAATTTATGTATTAGTCTCGAGAAAGCTCTCATACGTTTGAGCAGAAACGTCGGCCTTTTATGTAGTTTAAGACTGTTATTTTCAACCCCATTTAAACATAGCAATGAACAGTCAATTTAAATTAAACTTCTAGAAGTAGGTACTTTTTAAGATTTAAAATGGGCGAGTGAATACAGGCCATTATATTGACAAGCAATTCTAAAGTTTTATTTAAAACTGTTTTGAATGTTTATGTGTGATAATACCAATATTAATTCTCCACTAGGTGAGATGGAGAAAAAAACTTGTCGATTGATACATCCGATAGCCAAATATTTGAATTATTAATAATGTCTAATTTATTTATTTCGATTGTAATTTTGAAACTACTATACATATCAGGAAACTTGGATTTCATTTTCTTACATTCCGCACCCTGAATACTATTATTTTTAGAAAGTTGGTTAATGTTGTAAGGCCTAGTTCGAGCCTACTCACATACAAAATTGCATTAACTTTTGGATACCTTTTAATTTCTGTAATTGTAGTATTATTCTTACGGGTGAATTTATAACGTCGTCAAGGCTGTTTGTTACTGCGTAAACTTCCTATCACAAAAAAGAGGCCCAAGTACTCAACGCGCCTAAGAAAATCTTTTAATTACAACAATTTTTATTTAACTTGTTGTCAATACAAGAAACAGAACTAATTCTAATTAAAACTCCTACATTTTGTTTTCATGAATCGATACATCCGCTGTCCAATAAACTTACTTTTGATACGTTTGCATATTGGTATTCCAAGCTTGATTTGTTAATATAACTCCTCCATGGCCAGTGGGAAGACTGTCGTCAAGATTCTGAGATGGAGCACTTTCACATCTTTTGTAACATACTTCACTTAGTTTCACTTTTATCCTATCTTTAATTCTATGCAATACAAAAATACTTAAGATTATTACTACAAGAACTATTAGATAGTGCGCAAACTGATATTGAACAGAGTATTTCCTTCAAATACGTTATTGAGTTATTTTTTAATTTGTTTATCTAAATTAATTTGGGTTTTTCTAAATCGTAAAGTAAAATGCTTTGCCAAGACGGACCAATCTTACTATTGGTTCACGGTTTCGTCACCACACTATACAGGTTATACTGAGTCTTCTGGGGCACCACACATAACACTTACATCACAATACAATATTTGTATAATGCACATAAATAAATAAAGTTTGGATGAACTCGAAAGGCCAACTACTTCTTACAAAGCTTTTAAATTCAATTCAGGATAATTTTGAAATATTCAATTTCTTGCACATTTTGTTCGTACTATTACTATACAATTGATTATTTTATTCTATTGAACATTTTAGAGAACTTTGTTTTATTTCGATAGTGCCTCACATTGTTTAAAAATGTTAAGTGTTGCGATAAGGAACTTTAACAATTTTATATAAACCACTATTGGAAATGTATTGACTAGTCCGATTTTTAGTAAAAGTATCGAATAATAATAATAATAATAATAATCATTGTCTAGGTCTAGGACTTTATTTGGATATAATTCTTTAAGGAAAGCTAACTGTTTATGAAGTTGTAATGTAGTTTAAAGGGAAGGAATGAAATTGATGTTGAGTGAAGAAACTAGTCAAAGTATAAATGTAAAGAAATTAAAAAAAATATGGGAGAAGGAGAGAGGAGGTTTGCAAAAGGAAGTCAGTTTAATATGAATCAATTTATGAATGTGTTCATACAAAGAATCGATAAAATGGATAATAAATTTTTAAAAAATGTTGATATGGAGAACAACAATAATAAAAGATTTCATGACATGGAAAGAAAGAATAATAAAATGGTTAATATAATAAGTCATAATATTCTAGAATTTTTGGAAAAATTAAGAGCAACTAATGAGGAGATACAAAGACTAGGCAAAATACGAGTGAATTTAAAATTATCACTGAGCACAGATTGGACAACATGAAGATAATCATTGAACGCTCAGATACAGAAAATAAAATACAAATAGAAAACTTTAAAATAAGAAATAATCAAAGTACAGCTAGACATAAAGAGAAGCTTGAATAAAGAACTGATTAAGTACACAACGAATTGGATCACAGAATCAAAGAAATAAAAGAACGTGAATATGAAAGAGGTAATGGTATGAAGGCTAGAGCAGCCGTGTCTCGTCTAGATGAGTTAATAAGAGTAAGTATAATGAAACACCTAGTATTACACTAACGAAGTTTTGATTACAGTTATGAAGGGACAGATCAAGAGAAGTTCAAGATCTAGAAGCTTTAAAAATTTTTAAGAAAACTACAGATAAATATAAGAAGAGACAAAATGAAAAAACGAATAAATTGGAAGTCAGGTCATAATTAAAAATTAAGAGTCTTCAATACCACGGCTGGAAATAGCGGAATTGTCTCTGCGCTCGTGTCTGTTTATGACTAAATCAAACTCTGTAAAGTTCTAAAATTCAATATTTTACAAAGAAGAAACTTTATTGTACCTTTATATAACATACATACATGTGGTAAAGGAGAGATGAGATAAAGACCCAGAAAAGATAAGAGGAAGATTTCACATCACAATGGTGTATGATTATCCAATAATTCAACCGACACAAGGAACAGAAAAGAAAAATGAGGATGAAAATAAAATAAATGTGATTGAGGAAAAAGAAATGAAATCAGAAAGTTCAATTGTAGAAACAAATGTAAATATGATTAACAATCCTGAGAGAAAGGAGGTAATACTCAAAGAAAGATTTGAACAATTAAAGAAAACGTTATTTGAATGAGAAGCGAACTGGGAAGAAGTTAAAACTTATAAAAAAGGGGATAAAGATACAAGATTAGAAGCAGAAGTTAATCGACAGGGGAAAATGAAATTAAAAACGTAAATCAAATGGAAAGATAAGACATAAAAGGAAAACTAAAAAATGCAAATAAACCACCCAGTAACAGGGAGACAATTGTAAAGGATGTTAAGGCTCATCCATCTCCTAGATACAACAAAGAAAATGGTAGAAAAAAGAAGTTGAAAAAGGCAACGTAAAATGATAAGGAGTTAAGATAACACAGAATTATTAATGTTTAAAAGATTAGGATTAAGAAAAGCATGAATGAAACAAGTTAATGAGAGATTTAAGAAGGGAGGAAGGGATGAAAGAAGTAAAATAAAAGAAAAATAGGAAAAAGTATAAATATGCATCTTATGTATAGCAGAAGCAATAAAGATGAAATGTTGAAGACCCTTAATGAAGTTTGTTAAAATGAAGATTAATTTATGGAGAAGAAGTTATTATAAAGTATGAAGATGTTGAAAGGATAATTATACAAAAGAACTATATAAAGAAATATATTATAAAAGTTATATGAAATAAATAATTAATAGAAATGCAGAAGAAGAAGGTTAAAACACGCATACTATATAAATTTGTAGAAGAAGTCGAATTAAAACTTGAGGAAGAAGGGCATGAGAAATGAGAAACACGAAAACGAAATTGAAGTTATGAAAAAGTGATTGATCTTTGATTATCTGAAGATAAGCAATGCAAATAAATATAATATGAAATCAGAAGAAATAGTGATTGACAGTTATCAAAGAAAGTAAGGAACGAAATGAACCCCCCCCCCCCCCCCCCACACAACCCCCCCCCCCCCCCCCCCCCTACCAAACCCCCCACCAAAACCCCCCCCCCCCCCCCCCTTCCTTCCCCCCCCCCCCACCACACCCCCCCCTCCCCTTTCCCTCTCCCCCTTCCCCCTCCTTCCTTCCCCCCCCTCTTCTTCTCCCCTCTCTCCTCTTCCCCCCCCTCCTTCCCCCCCTCTCCTCTTCCTCCCCCTTCCTCCTTTCTCCCCTCCCCCCCTCCCCTTCTTTCCTCCCCCCCCCCTCCCCCCCTCCCCCCCCCCCCCCCCTCCCCCCTTTTCTTTCTTTTTCCCCTTTCCCCTCTTTCTCTTTCCCCTTCTCCCCCCTTTCCTTTTTTCCCCCCCCCCTCCCTTTTCCTTTTTCTTCCCTTCTCCCTCCCCTCCCCCCCCCCTTTTTTTTCCCCTTCCCCCCTTTCCCCCCTTTCCTTTCCTTTCTTTTCCCTTTTTTTCCTTTCTTCCCCCCCCCTTTCCTTCCCCTTTTTTTTTTTTTTTTCCCCCCAAAAAAATCACAAAAGTTTAGACGCAGCAAAAGGAAAGGAAGGTTAAGAAACCGTTACAAGGAATTATGAAGTTATATAGAAAACGTAGGAAGTTAAATAAAAAGAAAGTTTTGAAGCTTAAGAAAAAGATGTTTAAAGGAAATAAGGTAGGATGGTAACTGATGTTCATTGAGTGAATGAGTGTGAATGATTATAATTAATAATAAAGACAAGATAAGGTTTAGATAGAATTAAAAAGTTAGTAATGGAAAGATTCATTTTACATTAATGCACAATTAGCAGTTTAAAATAGAAAGATTTATTTAAAATGTTCAAAGTTAAACATAAAAGTAGTTAAAAATGTGAAAAATAATTGATTCAATTTTTTATGTAATTTGAAGGGAGTCTCTGTAATCTATCTACATTTAAAGAAAATTATTGAATACTAGTCAGGCTAATAATAGAAACGAATATGGTCAAATAATTATTATTAAAATAAAAGTCAAGTTTAGTAATATTATTTTCATTACATTGCAAGATATTCCTAAAAATATATTTTGGTTATCTAAAGAATTTAGATATTTTCAGAATTAGATTCATGTTGCTGTTCGTATTATTTACTAAAGTTTCAATCTGATCAAAAATGTTTTGCAATAAACTAGTTTTATGATTTACATTCCTTATAACCTCGTCTTGTTTATCCTTTAATAATTTAATCGCTTGATAAATATTTTGTCTTTCATCGTCATCCATTATGTCAAAAAACCAATTTGCTGCTTTTCTTACAAAATTGAAATCGTTTTTCGCGGTATGCGGAGATAAAATTTTGACCTTTCAGTTTGATTTTTCAATTTGATTTTTGTTTACTTAATAATCTAATAATGTTTTCATCATGCTGTGAAGGTTCCTGTTTAGATCTGATTGCTTTGAATTTATCTAAAATTAAATTGTTTTGTATACTTATATTTGCAATTAAGGTTTTAACATAAAAACTAACTTTTGATCGAATAAATGGTTAAATGATTTACCTAATTCTAGTGATACTATAGTTATTTACTTAACATGTGCGGAAACAGATTCTTTCGGAAATGAGTGCCCGTTAGCAAACCGAGTGCACGTCACTTAATTTTTATTGTTTGATGTAATTGCGTATGAATTAATTAATTGATGTTACCCTCAAGTAACTTAATTTTGTCATATAGTACAGCAATTAGTGAATTTTATCGTAAATAATAATTTTTAAATAATCAATTTTGCTATTTTTGATATCATTGTTACCAAAGTCATTGTTACAATCATATGTTTCACTACAACATTTTATAGTTTCACTATCAATTACATTAATAAATTGTAATTTGGTTCCAGCACAACTGTCATGATAGTAACTTAAACATGTATTGCATTTTACTCTTTTTTGCAGTATGTTTACCACAAACCGCACATAAAGTACCGCACTCTATTTCAGATACTGCTACTGATACATATTTGCTTGCTTCATTAAATATCCAAGTTCTATTAAAGATAATCTAAAAATTGAAATTTATTAAGCAAAAAAGTGATTCTCAAATACCTAATAATATAACTGATGGCTACTCGTAGTTTCTAGACCCCTACTCAATTGTGAATCTTTTTCCAAACTGTTTTCAAGTTTTCTTAATCTAGATAATCTTAATAATTAATGTGAGCAGGTTAGTAATATTCCGTCATTTGGTTGAAGAAGAAGTAGTTGCCATAATGAAAAAATTTAATAACAAATTTACGGCTGGTGATCAAGTGGCGGATTAGCTTGTAAGGGACTGTTTATGGTTAAAATAATCAATTTAGTAATTAAAATTTTCAGATAAGTGGAATAGTGCGAGGATTACTTTTACATACCTATTTCAAATTTATCTTACTTTTTAAAAGCTTGTAAATCTTATTTATACTCAATTCTTTACTGGAACGTTTAAAGTTTTGTATCGACAGCTCAACATGGTTTTGTATCTTGTAGATACACGCTCACTAATCTGACATTCATCACCCAATACTTAGCTGATAAACTCTTGATGAACGTGATCAAGTCGATGTAATAAAATATCAAATTTTGGGTTTTCTCCAACTTTATTTTTTTATTTATTACATCATGTCGTGCTTTATATTTGATGTTCCCATTTACTTCTATTATACGTACAAAAATTGAATCAATATTACTACAATATTGAAAAATATTAATGTACCATAGGAGTGAATAAAATATCATATTTAAGTAATATCACTAACTACTTACGTATTTTATAGTGGTTTTAAATCTGCTAAGTATAATATAGAAACTAGAGTTCCTCAAGCTTCTAATCTTGGGCCATTGTTTTTTTGGTCTATTTATCAATGATATGTTAGACCTTTTTACATGTAATATGTAACCTCTGCTGTATAATTTTAGGATTTGTCATATGAATAATTAATTGAACTCCGAAAAAAGATGTTTGTTTATTTTCAAGGTTAAGAAGTACAATTATTTTTATCTGAAACTGAAACCAGAACTTAGAATCAGACCTTGGTAACCGTTAGTGAGAGATCAAGGCGATAACTTTCACATTAATAAATTAAGTACACGTTAATAAGAGGCGAAAGCTTACAAACCGAATACGATTGGTTACCAATTAAAGGTAACAATTGTACGCATTATAAGTATCATGCAGGGTCGCATTTAAAGATTTTACAGAAACGTGTGATTTCGAAACGTAAATAAAAGTGAAGAAGCTAAGCAGGTGATTAATTAATTAAGAGATTGAAACGTAAAGAATGTGGAAGATATAGACAAAATTCAAAAATTGCACTAAAAATAATCGGTGAGTTAGATAACATAGAGATCACAAATCAAACCAAACCAAAAATTGAAGAACAAAACTATGAACCATAGAATGGAACAGTAAAAAACAAAGAGAATGGCATAAAATTAAAATAAAAGTGTGAATTACAGCAAAAGAGATAGACATTCCAATTAATATTGCAGGAGACTTATTAGAAATTTGGAGAATTCAGAAAAGCAACGATAAAAAAAGAGATCAATATCATTTAAAGACTTAAAAAATAATTAAGATGCCAACAGCTACAAAACTAAACGGAAGATTTTAAAAGAGATATTCAGGAACAAGAAAACACATGAAACTGTATATTAGAAAAAGTCACTACTCAGATTTAGGAACCAAGGAATTAATAACAAATAAAAAAATGATGTTCCTTGGGTGATATTTATAAAAATAAAAAGTTTCTTAAAAAATGGCAGCCTACTTCTCTGCTGTTCAAATCAGAAACAATAATATAATTAAAAATTTGTTATAGGAGATGTTGGGAGTAATTAAACCACTGTAAAAATATATATTAACGTTGCCCGATATTTTAACAGTGGTTCAATTACTCCTAAAGAAAAGAAAAAGCAAAAAAAACATATTAACCGAGATGAAAATACCCCTTCCGATTAGTAGGTTTACTAGAGAACTTGTTAATGATAAATTTTTGCAATAAATTGAATTACAAAAGGAATATATTTGATAGTGACTCTGTATGTAATGTCGTGGATGAAAGGGTTGTAAGAAAGAATGACAATGTCTTTCAGCCAACTGTCTCTGTAGACAAAGTTTTGTATCAAAACCTTCTCAATTTAAGATATACCTTCATTGAACTGAATGGGTGCTTCAAAGACGTTCGATCTACCTGCAACCGTTACAATTATTCTCCAGACTTCTAAAAGTAACCAAGTTTTTCCCATTGTGTGCAAGAACCACCATTGTAAAAGAGGTAAAGTTGAATTTGAGTAATTACACACTAATCGCTCAAATATTATTACTTGAAACCAAGATTGTTGCTTATCATTGAAAGTAGAAAAAAATTGAAATTTCTTAATTATAAAATCCAAGATGCTTCCCAATTAAAAATGTAAAGTTACTTTCGCTAATAAGCAAGGTAAGCGGCTATATCTCAGAAACTATTCATTGTATGGACTTGCGGTAAAAAATTATATAATAAAAATAGCTAAGAGGAAATGTTGAACATTATTTTTGACATTCTAAAATGGTTACCAAGGGGCACCTTAAATTTTAGAACTAGTTTTTTGAAAAATTTTCTTATATTAAGGGTGTTCATCGTCGTAATGAATAAGTGACTGTAAAATGGTATAAATGAAACGCTGTGATTAAACGTCTTGACGAATAACAAAATGGCAATGAAACATTTTGACAATGAAACTGGGGTGGCTGTGATGAGCCGGCGGCACTGAAAGGTCCTAGACTCCTCTGGAAGATATTTTATTGTTGCAACAAGATTTGAATTACATGACAGATTAGTGTACTAAATTACACGTTAAAGAACATTTAAATAATGTCATACTATACTTTTCATACTATGTTTAGGTACTATTAATGTTTATATAGACACTTGATACAAACTTCAATTTATTATAATAGGCCCATGAGATGTAACGACCAATTACTTTTCATTCAGACTAGTCTATGTAAAAGCATCAAGCAAATTGGGTTTGCCACGATAACGGTTGACAGTGGAAAAAGTAAGCCAGTGCCGTGCGCACGAAATTGCTAGAGTTTTCACCTCTTTCTTTGCACCATCGAAGTCTATGAAGGTCATCTTCCTCATTTCTCCAAGTCCCTTTGATAACATTTCCATTGCCATCTTTTGAATCCAATACCTGAGCAGTGCAGTAGGTTTCAGCTGAAGAATGTTTTCTTAGAAAATTATGCAAGTAAGCACAACTCAATGTGACCCACCGTGCTCTCTCTAGTTGTAGCAACATTGGCTTTTGGAGCACTTTAAAAACACCGCTCATTATTCCAAAAACGTTTTCTATAACCCTCCTAGCTCTCGAATTTCTATAATTGAAAGGTCGTTCAACTGAACTTTTGCTGTGTCTTCCAATAAATTGTTTCATAATACGCTCAGACATGGCCACTATTACAAAAGGCACATCTGCGTCTCTTCCTGGTAATGATCGGTTAGGGGGAATTTGTAATGTATTTTACTGAATAGCAGCGTACAAATCTGTGTCCAAAAATACACCGGCATCACACTCACGTCCTTGTAGACCCACATCCACATACAAAAAATTGTAATCTGAGTCACACAACGCCATGAGCACAATACTAAAATTTCCTTTGTAGTTGTAGTAAACACAACCACTATTTGCAGGAGCTTGAAAAACAACATGCTTGCCATCAAGCGACCGATGCAATTGGGATAGTTCCATTTGGAATAAAACTTTTTGGCAATATCTTCCCATTCTCTCTCGCATTGTGGTACCTAAAAAAAGGATTAGTTATTGGCTTATTAGTTAATTAGTTAGAATTTGTCAGTTGCATTAAAATTATTTTTCTTCCACGAAAAATCTGTGTAATTTTATATAGAAACTTTATACTGAAAGAAACATTTTTAGCCCATTTGCAATTTTTTTGTCAATCGGCTGGACACAAATAATTAAAATTAGAAAGTCTCACCAGAATGCGCTTTGCAATACATAGGACGAGTGGAATTGGAGAAAGTTTGGGCTGCTCCTTGGCACCAATTATTTGTAAAGTAATATGTATTATGCATAATAACATTATAAAAAAATATATTACAAGACATATTGATTTGTAAAAGCTTTTCTCTAATTCCAATATTTGATTTAAATTATAATTTATTTCTGTGCAATTTCTCTTTGTTTTCATTTTTGTAAAGAAATTATTTGCATAATAGCTTTGGTAGTCCTATAGCGCAATCGCGTTTTTTCAGGTAGAACAAACCAATAATGACGTGGATAAAGAAATCTGTATTGGTAACGTAGAAGAAACTTCTTTATTGCTATTGAGAGTAATACAAATGAAATGAACAACAAGTGAACGTCAAACTCCGGAGGACGTACACGATGTCACTTTAAAAACCCTAAAACCTATCCGACAATCTTGAAAGCGACAGAACGACACCAGAGCAAGTGGGCTCAAGAAAAGATACACCATGCGTATGACATCTTGACGTCCAGGTTCTCTACAAACAGGGATGAAAACACCTGTTTCGGAAAATTCGTTGCTGAGTGATTGAAAAAACTTCCGGACAGGAGAACCAAGTCTTGGGAACGTCACAACATAACCAACATCCTTTTCCAAGTTTAACTACTTCTCCTCCAAATGAACCCCCGCTTCCTATTTCATTATCAACCCACCTACCACCAACATCACTTCAATCGAACATCTCCTTGCAGCTGTCAAGCATTAAGCCCACATAACGCATATCCTTTCTCCCATTCCTCTTCTACAAACATTGCATTATATACTTCAATGCAGCTAAACCAACGACCAGTCGCTGAGTTAAACAGTCAAGTTCTCCAAAATAGTCATGATACTCAGTTCTCAGATTTAACTTTGTTGTAATTAAATGTTAATTTGTTGATGTCGCTTATCTTTAAGAAGCAATTAGTTCATCATGATTTTTTGTGGCAGTAATTAAACAGCAAGTTTAATTTTTTTTTCAATTATCAGTAAATTTAAATTAGTTGCCTTTACATTACAAGTATATGTTTTATGGCACTTTTTAGTTCACGTACATGTTTATTCTAATCCAAACAAATGTATAAATAAATGCTTTGTTGGTTATATGGTTTCTTACCTTAATGTAATCTCTCAAAACTGATACGATGGCTATGCACACTATTGGGATGAATCTTGATATGACAGATTTTGAAATCCTATGCAGGTACATTATACTGCTATAGCTATCACCTCTAGCTAGGAAACGAAGGGTAGCAGCTAGGATTTCACCTGGAGAAACTGGTGCTCGATACTCATCTTAACAATTACAGGTCCGATAAGGTTTAGCAGACATTCAAAATCAGTAGCAGTCAATCTAACAAAGTTACTGTATCTAATCTACAGACGCAAGTCTATCATTAAGAAATTGTAGGCTACTTCCGATGATCTTTTTGCCAAAAAATTTCTGATTCACCGTCTAGGTCTTTTCTTCCTTTTTTTCAACAGTTCTTGATACGCTCCTGTCATTACCACAAACTCTGCTAAAGCAGCTGTATCGTCCATTTTCAAGATTAATAAAACGTAGATCACAATATAATACATTCAAACAAATAAACATTATAAAACCTTAATGCAAACTACATTCTCCTGCACGGAAAAACAGAAAAATTGCACCGGGTACCGCGACATGTTCCTAGCACAGATGCAGCATAAAGTACGCTCGACATGTACCTTAACGAGAGCTTTCCTTGAGTGGCTAATACTTATCGGGCCACTTATTTGCCGTTAAGACACGAGTATAATACATAGTTTTATCCAACACCCCCTTCTGTAAGGGTTCTTAAAAAATCATCAAAACTTGAATATTTTATACGTTAGTAGTCTATGATTTCGTTATTTTAGAAAAATTTTGCAAAAAACTGATCCCTCACTTGGAATATTGATGGAAATGGATAGAAAAAGTTTTCTTCCTGAAAAAACTGCAAGAGATGTTGAAGAAGTCGCATCAAGTTTGCTACTCCAGAAAAGCTTAATACATAAAATTAAGTCATTTCAACAATTGGAAACAATAAAACCGATGTAAGCGAAGACGTGCTTTTCGGTTACTTCTTTAACGCTAAAAAAATTCACGGCCTCTTAAATGTGGACAAAATATGGCATGTTAAGGTCGACATTAAAACTTCACGAAAATACAGATATTTCACATTATGGCAAGTTATTCGATTTTTTGAAGTCCAAAAGATTAAAAGTTTTGGAAAAAGAGCATATTCAACAGTTTCTAGCAGAAGCATCTAATAAAAAATAATCGATGATGAAGGTAGGTCGAATTTGTTATTTAAGAATGACATTTAATTTTTTACATTACAGTCGCACTGATTTTGAGTGTGTCAGGTGGAGTTTGATATTGTAAATTGTTAATCAATAACGTAGAATATAAAGGATGCTAAATGTTGGTATCTGTACCAAAAAAACATGTGTTTTGATAGAGATCAGAAATGCACAGTTCAACCAATGGGAATAAACACTCCATCTAAAATATCATCAGTAGTAGCTGATTTATTTTTAATTACCAGAACTAGAGTCGTACACAGGACATAGTATAAGACGAGCATCAGCGATTTAATTGTCTGGTGCTGGAGGCGATCTTGGAATGATCCAACGTCATGGTTGATTGGAATTTTGAGCAAAATGGGCATTGCTAAGAAGATACCGGGTGAAAATTCAAGAACAGAAGCCAATGTTATTGTGAATATGAGAAGAAAAGAATGAAAAAATGTGGAAACAACATTGAAGTGACAACAAATGAAGCAAATAAAGTCATATAAGTGATTCCCATGTGAGATTCCTGTTTCATACACTTAGGTAATTGCAATGTTGTGTAGGTACTTAGACAATGTATTTTTTGATGTTCAATAAACCAACAACTATTCAATTTTCTGTAAGCTGTTGTATTATACACGGTGAACATGAAAATAGAACACTCGTTAATTTAAGGGTAGGGGGGGAATTAAAAACAAACTCAAGATTTCGAAAAAATAGCACATAAAAAAATTTTTCATCTTGATTAGTAGTTAAAATTAATGTACTTATTTCTGAGACATAATAAAGAAGTGTTAAATAAAAGCATTTAGACTTAGTAATTCCGTTATACGTTTAAAATTGAAATGTCCGCAAATACAGATTAAAATTTGACACCGTCAGTTACGCATTTTCAAAAATACGTATGGTCGAACAGTAATTTGGGTCATTTAATTATGCTCAATTGAAAACTTTTAACAACACAACTGAATCAAGTAAAGATTTTTCTTAGAATGCTCGAAAGAAACGTATACAAGTTTCAACAAAACCTCTAAATGCGGACTTAATACAAAGGATCGGACTATTTGTGTACATGTTCGAGAAATCTATTGTTACCGATACATTCTGTAGTTTGTTGACGTTGTGATGTCATTCAAGTATTGAAATACTTTAATGTTAATCTCGAGGTTTTCGGCGATACTGTTTTGTAACTCTTATATAAAATCATTACGTAGTATATTTTAAAACTGTTTATATTCTATAATCTAAAATTTAATTTCACTGCAAATTTTATTTTACGATGAGGACGTTTTTATTTACAATAAATGATCTAATATTTGCAGAAAAGAAGTATCTTCAAACAATACAACAAGATCGCTAAACTGAACGTTTTCTTACATCAAACAACGTATTCTCTCCAAATCTCTTGAATTGAAAAAAAAGAAAGAAAGATTGACCTTTGTTTTACGTCAGACCTACATTGAACAAACACTTGAAAAGTGAATAACAGAGTTTACATATACGATTTGAGCTAACAAGGGATTTAGGTGTTCCTTAGTAATTTTTTCCAAATCTTATACCATTCTTCTTTTTACTTTTTAAAAATAAAGAAAAAACATTTTTAATAACCGTCAATCTCTAAAGTAAAATGTGTTTTAAAAGGTTGCTGAATGTGAAAATAATGTGTGGTAAAAGACGGCACTAAAACCCAAAGGAAAATTTATTAACCTCAGATGTAAGTTAAAAGTTTGTTATTTGAATGGTTTTCAGGAATATGATTGATGAAGGACAAATATTGATTTAAGTTTTATTAAACTTCAAGACATTATAGAGATGTTTGTTACATTTTTTTTCATCATGCTATTTTTAATAACGTCCGCTACCGATTATAAAGTTAAAAAGATGTTTTGTTAAAATTGATGTTTAAATTAATAGACATTAAATTTAATAAAATCGTTATTAATGACGAAATCATTTACAAGACTTAACGAAAAATCAAAAATACATAAAAGAAAATTCGTTTTGCGTTTTTTTCACGTTATTATTAATTTACGCCTAAAATTTTTTTTGTCACTCAAACAAATTGCTTACGCTTTCAAATTGCGAACAACATCAATTGAATTTTTTGATCTTTTGTGTTAAACATATACGTTTTACAAATGTAAATTAAAAGGTGGTTTTACTATTGTTCTTCTTAATAAATTTACTTCAAGCAAAGTTTGTATGTAACTTTGTATAAACCATAATTAGAATTGTAAGCTTCCTCTTGTAATAATGCTGTATAGTTTTGCTTGTGCCCTTATTTATGGACTACCGTAAAGTACTGTAATTAACTTGAGCACGATTTTGCACTTAGTAACATTTATTTTTTAACGTTAATTTAACTACTTCTTTAAAAATTAACCTCGACAATAAGAACATGACAACGATTTTAATCTAATCTCTAATATGTTAATAAAATCAAACATTTTAATATCTAAAGCAGAATTTGTTGAATATTGAATCCCGAGCAACAGGTTTTGTATTTGATTCTATGTGCTGACAACTGGAATGATATCTGTTCGAATCGTTTACAAATTTTAATTAGAAAGTTAAACAATAAGGCAAGTAATAACGTGTTTAAATTTATTTATTGTTTTAGCGTTGATGTATTTTTTTAATTTTATTATCAATCGCTCATTTGTAATGAAACTGAAGTCATGAAAAGAAAAGAACTGGAAATGAGCAAACAAAGTTTATCATAAATAAAAATACTCATATTTCATGAATTAATATTTTGTTATCAATAAATTGAAAGTGTGTCTGAAATCACATTTAATATTATCGCACCATTCAACTAATTTCATACAGTTTCAATTAAATTTTTTAATTTTTCAGTTTCATTAAAGCTGAATTAAGCATCAGTGACAAATTATTCTAATTTCTATTGAACATTTTTGGAAAATTACAAGTCTGAATAAATCCAAACTTCATTGTAATTTTTTATCATAAAATTTTCGATTTTTGTTTATTCATACATTGAAACATGCTAATATTGGAGCAATCGGGTTTTCGAGCAGCTCATAGTTGTAGTACTGTGTTGTTACATATTACGGATGATATTAGTGAGGCCACTGACAAAGGGATAGTAACTTGTTTACTTAGCTTAGATTTTCATCTTAAATCATAAAATACTTATTTCACTTTATTTGTTTGTCTGTTGATGCCATTTGCCTATTATCCAATTATTTAAAAAATCGCCTTCAATGTTTAAAATATTTAGATAAGAAATTTTCATTTAAATTAGTTAAAGTGGGTGTTGCTCAGGGGTCAATTCTGGGGCCATTACTATTTAATATTTACATCTCTTAGCTGAATCAAGCCTTAACTTTGCGCAAAGTTCATTTCTAAGCTGTTGACATTCAGCTATACATCTCTTTTAATCCATCTGAAATTAATCAAGTTGTTGCTGCAATAAACTTTTACCTAGATTGTATCCAAGAGTATTGTAATGATCACTGTTTAGTCCAAAAAAATCACCGCTACGTAATTTGGAAAGTAAAGCTACATAACTTCACTAAGCAAGGACTTGATTATCAAATTAAATAACGAAGTGGTTCCTATTCATAATACTATAAAGAATCTTGGGGTTTATCTACATAGTGATCTACGTTTTACAATACATATCTCGAAATGTCTTCAGAAACCTTATTGTAATTTAAGAAATATCTATCAAAATAGGAACGTGTTATCATCTAAAATTAAAACAAATTTTATGCAACTCATTAGTATTATCTATTTTTGATCATTGTGACGTAGTCTATGGCGCATTGTTGGCCACATTTGACTCTAACAAAATTCAAAAGCTTCAAAACTGTTATTTACGTTTTACTGTTCGTTAATCTCGCTAAAACACGAGAACGGCTGGACTGATTTAGCTAATTTTGGTCTTGAATTATTTGCGGAAGTCCAGAGAAGGTTTAAAAGGTGAATAAATATGAAAATGTTATAAAATTGTTGAAATACAACAATTTAGTTTTTCCTTTGTTGTGTCCCCACCGTCGATCAGAAATCAATAAGGGTTATAGTGCAGTAAATAAAGATGACAAAAATAATAGTAAAATACCACCTACGCCATGTAATTGTAAATAGTATAAAGTACCTTGTATTTATGTTTTATACCAAAAATGAATTCTCATTATATAGTTAATTAACATTTAAACGCAAAGAAATGTGTTTTTTCTTAACTTTTTTTTCCTGAGTGATAAGTAAAAAACCAATGTAATAGTGTAAAAAAAAAGTTGTAGAAGATAAGAATACGAATAAAATGAGCACTAATTTGACTCGATCAGGTAAAAGCTTTCCGAGAAAAATTGGAAAAAGTAAAATATTTGGGTTTTTTTTTAAATTCGTAGAACCGTTATTTTTTGAGATGAAGAATAAAAAAAATTTTTTTTAGGAAATAGGAGATAATGATACATACTTAGTGTGTGCCAAACGCTGCAATTGGCGGGTAGCGTACTTATATAAATCGCAATTTCCCCAAACGGCGCTAACGGGCGGGTACACCCACTACTTTGCCGTTTTCTCACACTCGGTCATTTTCAGTCATCTTTGCATGCATTTTTTGCGAGCTAAAAATCATTTTATCGAAAAATGAGAATATACGTTTTGTTTCTTTCTATGATTTTAAAAGATCTTTTGAATAATAATAATAATAATAATAATGTTTTATTTATGGATTACCTAAAACGGTTTACACAAGTCAAAATTACTATTTTAATAAATTATATGTCATTGCGTTTATTTCATAATTTTGAGTTTGTCTTCGAGTACCGGTACTTTACGTATTTCCTTCTGGCAGCTGTGATACTTTCTTACAGGAACAATTAGTTCATATGTCTTGATATCTAAAATAATTTGAAATTGTATCTATATTTATCTCATATTTATGGCGTATGTTATATGTCTTATGTGTTAGTAAAGTCTAATCATTTGACAAAATTATATCTATGCTAGTTTACGGTTGTTTCTATATTTGAAGTTTTTAGTTACTCCAGAATATCTCATATACGATTCATTAGGTGCTACCCTCTGCATTATCCCCTTTGAATTAATAACTAGCAAGTACTACCACGACCATCTGCGACTAACAGAACTGCCGGCCAGGTTTTCAACATTGCCTCAATTTTATATTTTGTTTATAAATAACTGTAAATAACAGGTGGATATAATTACGGAAGTAATCCTGAGACGTAAATTACGAATTCACTTTGTTAGAACTTTTGTGGGAAAAACGATATTACTACCAGGTACTAATCTATTTGTCTGTGTTACGACCTGTATTATTTACATGTTTCCTTTGTTAACCATATTGTTGTTATACACGTTTAGATCTATATTTTGTACGTGGAATGGTTCTTAAATGACTAAAATTCTTGGATCATGCATGATTCTATCCACGAGGTGTTTAATGGGTCCTACATATATCAGGCATTCAATTTTTTTGCACATTATTCATACAACTCAATAGAACAAGAGACAATTTTACCGCACCCTATTCTGAATCAGTATGTATCACAAAGTAATTCCCCACCGAAACTGAAATAATTAATTTTATTATTACATAATTTTAAAAATTTTATAAACTTATTGATTTTGGGATAAAAATAAAATTTGTTATATTTGATATAAAACAAAGTAAATTAATTGCAAGTAAGCAAATTCTAAATAATTTATGAAATGACAAATTGAGCTTTTATTTGCTTAATAAAATTATTGGTTTGAAAAGTTGAAAATTTCAAAACGCTCGATATATGTCGAACCAACCCCTTTTCAAATTAACTAATTGGCATGTATTGTGTGAATAATTATTGGATTTTTTTATTTTAACTGTAAATATGCATGAATATCTTGTTTAACAGCAATATACTAAATTGTGCCGACAGCTGTAGTACTTGTTTATATTTATTGATTTTGGCATATTTGGAATAATCATACTAAAATTAACATAGTATCTCTACACGTATCCTAATTTATTTTTTTCCTTTTTGTTTTGTATAATACTATTATTATTTTGCGTGTTATGATGTGTTTTTTTTTTAATTTTTTGAATTTATTTTATTCACAATAAGATTTTCATAACTTACACGTATAGATTAACAAATTGAAATATTTTACAAATCCATTGAATACATTGAAAAGAAACCTCTTGTGAATAATGGATTAAGACCCTCACAGAATGTATTCTTTTTTAATATTTTTTTTTAGGTTGTTGTTTTTTTTATTACTACAAAAAAATTTTTTAATAATATTTTAATTTTTTTTTTTATTAAGAGATAGTGTGTTATAATTTTTTTTTTGGGTTTTTTTTTTTTTTTTTTTTTTTTTTTTTTTTTTTTTACAAAACATTTTTTTTTTTTTCTTTTTTTTTTTTTTTTTTTTAGTTTAATTTTATATTAAAATCGATTTATTTATTGTTTTGTTATGTAAGTTTTTTTGTTTTTTTTTTTTTTTTTTTTTAATAATATATTTTTTTATATAGTGTTTTTAAAAGAGGGGGGTTTTTAAAATGGTTTTTAATTTTTTTTTTTTGTTTGGGGAAAAGAGGTGGTCTTTGTTTTTTTTTTTGGGAATTTTCCGTTTTTATTTTTTTTTTTGTTTTTTTTGATCTTGCAGTCTGTGTCTAACCATGTAGAAGTATACTTGTGCGCAACGAGTGTTAATCGTCAAAACGTTCTATCAGAATGGAGAAACTTATGCGGCTACTGTCAGGCGACTTCGCGGTACTCTAGGACGAAATCAGGGGATGTGCACTCTAATACAAATAGTTGTCACTAAATCTTGTATTACTGGTTCGCGGTTGGATGGCAGCACAGTAGAAAAAACTGACAAAAATAGCCTGATATAAACCAGCTGATACATATAGCTTATTCTTTCTCGATGTGCAGTAAAATCATAATAAATCGACATTTTTTGTAGAAAACGTTTATGACATATAGAGGGTAGTTTTTGAAAAGTTCAATTATGTTGAACCTAATTTCGTGTTCATTTTCACAAATTTACGATATACTCTGAACCCAAACTAATTAGTATTTAAAAAAGTTTCAGAGAATCGAAGCGCGCTTAAGGTTATGTTCGTAATAAATCTACTTTTTTGCTGTGATTTTCTTGTGGTTTATTGGATTTTTGTTTACAAACTTTAAAGAAAATGGCATTCTGTTTTGAAGAAACACCTGCACTCAATAAAATACGACAAATTATGAACCAAAAATGCATTGGATGATTTTAAAAAATTAAAAAGAATCGCATTTAAGTTTGTTGTTCATATAAATCTAAGGGTTCGTAGTAATTTAAGTGTTTTGAAACGTTTTTGTTGGATTTTTATATAAACGTGGTGAGTAAACAATCTGTTTTAAAAACCCAAACACAAAATGTATAGCTTCATAAAATGTATTACATTTTTTTTAATGAGAATACAAACATAAATTTTATTTTTATGCGCCCCTAAAATGTTTACTAGTTAGGTATATAATATTTAGTAGTTGTGATGTATGAATCAGTTTTGTTACAACTATCGGTGTTAACAAGTAAATAAAGTATTGAAAATCTATTCATATTAGTTTTCTTGACCATGAGTTTGCGCAAGTGTTTTGTTCCCGGTTGTAAAGATATCATAAGTGTTAGACATTGTATCCCCAGAAACACAGATGTTCGCAATATTTGGCTGCAACGTATTCATAGTGACATTTTGAATAACATTGCGGAAGAGCATATAATAAGTAGACGTACAATATGTGAGAGTCATTTTGCGAACGTCTGTGTTGGCCCAAATCACAAATTAATCCGAAACTCTCTCCCGACAATCAACTTACCAGGTAAATATTTATTTAATAGTTAACGTATTCACTTATTTAATGTAAATGAAATCTCTAAATTAGGTTTTCAAGGGAACCAAATATTGAAAATTCTTTTTACGTTGATAGGACATTGAAGGTACAAAAGACACCAGAGAAACTAAAAGTATGTATAACAATGCATAATATTTTATTATTAATAATTAATGTTGTTTTTCTTTTTTAGAAATGATGGACACATTGGATTCTGCAGAGCCTTCGACATCCACTGCAAGTCCAGACTGGCTGTTGCATAGGTCGTTGCATCCACCCAAAAGTATAGAGAACAATCTATTCTTGGAAAAAGATTGTGGGTTGAACATGAAAATGTGTCGGGTAAATTTATTTTATTTTAATTAGCAAAAATTCATGTTTGAAAATTGATTTTATAGATCCAGGTCCTTCTTTTGTGAAAGCTATTTCTAGTGATGTAGGATTTAATGGTGAGTTTCTTAAAAACATCCAATTTCTTTTCTTGTGTGTAATTTTTATGTCTGTTCTTATAGAATTAGGAGCTTCAGTTCATGTAAGCCCCCTGCAATCCACATCACCACTCAGGCAGGACACTAAACTGACTTCTGGTAAGAAAATGAAATTAATTAATGTTGGTGGCGTTTCTCGACAAACTGACTTGTCTCCAAAAGCTAAAGCTTTTTACAAAGAAGCTGTAAAATTAAGCCGATTAGCTTCAAAATTAAATCGTAAGAGATTATGTGCTCGAAAAAAATTACAATTTATAAAACAATCACTGCCAAATTTAAATTCTTTAAATAACGTTAATGATGTTACACTAAATTTTTTTCTATGTCAACAACGTACCCAAAAGCACAAACCTCGGGGTAGAAGATTTACCCTGGACGATAAAATTTTTGCTTTATCTTTATATAAACAGAGTGGTAAAGGGTATCGATTTTTGTCTAAATTATTTAGTTTACCATCTAGAAAAATTCTAAACAGCTTACTATCAAACGTTTCTTTTGGCTGTGGAATAAATGAACATATTTTTGTTCATTTAAAGACCACCGTGTCAAAATTAAATAATTTAGACAAATATTGTGTTTTGATGTTCGATGAAATTTCATTACAATGTGGATTGGAATACAATATAAAACTTGACTGTATTGACGGCTTTGTCGATTTAGGTGGATCGAATCGACGACTCGCATTTGCAGATCATGCTTTAGTATTTATGATCAAAGGCGTTCACAAAAAATGGAAGCAGCCTATTGCTTTCTATTTTTGTGAAGGAACTACATCTACTGCTGATTTGATCAGAATATTAAAGAACGTGGTTCAGCAAGTGCGTTCTACTGGTCTGCAGATAGTGGCCAGTATTTGTGATCAAGGAGCTACTAATCGAGCTGCTATCAATTCATTAATAAATGATACAAATGCATATTGCATAAAAACAAAATTGAAAATAGGTATGCGGGTTACCTTATAGATGGAGTAGAAATTGTTCATTTGTACGACTTTCCCCATTTAATGAAAGGTATACGAAACAATTTAATAACAAAAATTTGCATTTTTGTTTAGGCGATGGCAAAGAAAGGGTAGCTTCTTGGTCACATCTATTGCGGCTATACGAAATTGATAAAAGTAGAGGTTTGTTTAGTTCTGCTTATAAACTAACGGATGAGCACGTACTACCTGAAAAAATTAAAAAATGCGGGTAAAAATTGTACCCAAGTATTTAGCCGAACTGTGGCAGTTACTATGAACTTATTAGCTTCGTATAGTTGCTCACTATCTGCAGATGATGAGAAATATTTAGATCCCAAAGCAGTCGATACATCTGAATTGTTTTTGTTTTTGATAAACTGTTTGACAGTGTCAACGGTTCTACAATTAGACCAGAGATAGGGAAGGAACTTCGGAGCGCAGTAAAAAGACTCGAATCACATACTATTTTGGAATTCTTGTTTTTCAATATTATCTTCAATGTACTTTAGATCGTCACACTCTTCATCAAAATTTATAGCTCCTTCTTTAAAAATTGGATATTTTCACTTCGTGGCTTAGTATACGTGTGTAATACTTTATTATCTAAGGGATTTAAATACATTACCCCTAGATGTTTTAATCAAGATCCGGTGGAAAACTATTTCTCATGTATACGTAGCCATGGAGTGAGAAACACCAATCCTACTTGTTCAAATTTTATACGATCAAATAAAACTTTGTTGCTTAATAATTTAGTGTCACCGCGTGCTGTAGGATCTAATTGTGAACCCGATGTGAACGAGGGAGTTTTAGACAACTTCAAACAGTTTATTGAAAAACAAGTACATGAAGTGTTTGTCGCACCACAAGTTTTACATCCAATTAATGCTCCACAATCAGTTGAAGGTACATCTACTTTTCTTGGGGATTGTGCTTCTGCTTATGTCGCTGGATATGTTGCAAAAAAACTTTTACGAGTAATTCGTTGCATTTCATGCAAGAACAATTTAACTACTTCTCAAAAGTTATTACGAAATAGATTAATACAAAAAAAATTATGGCAGTGGTTTGTTAACGGAACCATCCCCACATTTTATTCAAATTTTTGAAGTTATAACAATTGCAATAGTTTCTGCTTTACCAAAAATAATAATTTCTTACGATTTAAAATTGAAGCTAAATAATTTAATTAAAGATAATTATTCTGCACAGATTGCACCATTATTTTGTGAAGTTCACCAAGATAATATGATTTTTTTATTAGTTATAGTGTAAATATAGTCTTATTAACTTATATTAAGGAACTTAATAAAATATTGAAAGGTAAAGATTTACGACAGGCGAAAAATGACTGTATTAAAACTTTAGCTTTCAAAAATTCCAATCGAAACGAAAATTTTCAAAACATTGATTATAGTTGTTAAGTTGTAGTGTTAATGCATAATTTGATTAGGTAAAAAAAGTACATTAAGTTCTAAACTTCTAGTATATTATTTATAGTAATAAAAATCTATTGCATGCTAGTGTTAAAATAAATTAAAGACTTTTAATCTGGATCTAAACAATTACATGTTGAAGTGATATAAACTTTATAAGGATCTTCAAAAAATTTTATAAATGTTATTAGAAAATATAGGATCATCACAATGATTATAAATTTGTTTTTAAACATTTATTTTATTTTATTTTTTACTATTAATAGAAAATGTTGCTGTTATGTACATGATTTAACAAAATAAATGTTGCTTACAATTTTCTTTTATATTATATATATTATATATATATATATATATATATATATATATATATTATGTAAATTTCACGGATTTACTCTAAACAATTGATTTAATATAAATTTAATAAATTACTTTATGGTGTACGGATTGAGCTAATGAAGCAAATTTTAAAAACCCCGCGATTATCGGAGATACATTTTTACAGATACCTGTTGATAGTCGACCTATTAGTTACAGGTTCTAACGTAGATGGGTCTCGAAATTGTGCACCACTTTTGTAAGATAGAGTAGGCTATCTATAAACGAAGAAAGTTTGTTTATCTATGGACGAAATGAAGCACCGACTGAATCAACAGTTCGCAGACTCATGAAAAAGTTCTTTGAGACGGGTGAAATGGAAGTGGAAACTTGTCGTGGAGTAATAGTGAATTTCATGGACAGAGTTGATGCGTGCCAGCGCAGTAGAGGAGGACACATGCATGATATCATTTTTCATACATGAAATCGTAAAGTGAGATGAACATGTTGATGTATTTATTTTCAATTTTTCGTTTAAATAAACCTCTTAATTTAATATATTAAAACCGGCGCTCTTTTTGAATCACCCTATACTTGTTTGCACGTTCAGTAATTTATTTAGTTTTTCTATTAACCGAATTTTAGTTTGTGTTCTTCTTTATAAAGTTTTAAACCTGTATTCTAACAGGTTAAAAAGTAACGCCGATTCTTCACATCTCTCTCTCTCTCTCTTTTCTTTCTGAGAAAGTTGTGTCTTTGATTTTTGTTTTTTGATTTCAACGTAAACAAAATAATTATGTATTTAGTGCCGAAATGTATAGTTTTTGTACCGAATCTGATATTCTCTGGACGATTAAACGAACTTATTTAAACGAAGAATTATTGTCGAATCTCTTACTCTACGTTTCTATTAAAAAACCAAATCTTAACGACATAGAAATTTATAAAAAAATTGACGTCTGAACATGTTTACAGTAAAGTACGCATCATGTGAGATTTTTTTTATTATTATTTATTTATTATTAATTTGTGTTTCAATCACGATGAAGATTGACCACAAAAAAATATATTGCTTTTTCAAAAAAAAAAAGATTTAAGTTGGGTTATTTCCCAAATTTGAAAAATGTTTTTTGTTCATTTTTGAAAATTGGTAACCTTTTCCCCAATATTTCATTACAATGACATTTTTTTTTAGATTTAATTATTGTTCATGTGTCTGCTATGCTTATGTGTTTATATTCTAAAGTTTTTCTGTTTGTTATTTTTGTTATGTAGCTTTCCCATAATATCTATTTTGTTGTCTTATCCATGTATCAGTTTGGCTTGGGTTAGGAAGTTATCTGTTTCTTTAATGTATCTATGTATGTTTCTACTAATTTTAATCAATTGTCATTATTTTCTTTGTTTACCAAATGTTTAACTTTGTGATTTTTTTAAATTTTTAGGTGTTCTTCTGTTATTAGTCATCATTTTTTAAATTTTTTAGTTCAGTTTAATTTTTTTATAGTTGGTCTTTACTATGATCATTCCTAGAGTTTCCGCAGATCTTTGATCGATTCGGTTTTTTGTTTATATGGGTCTATAATCGTTTTGTCTTCTAATAGAGGTTGTTCTCTGTGTTTTGTTTACTCAAATTCTCTATTAACTCTTGCGTAATTTTAACATTTTGAGTTTTTTATATGTCAATACATATTTGTATTTAAAAATTCCGTTCGTTATTAACATATTTTAACTTCTTAGTTTGGTTTTGTTTTTCCTACTTTCTTTGTAAGTAAATCTAGGGGGTTATTCTTTTTCGGTTTGTTGATGTCCTTCGTGGGTCACTAGACTCCGTATATCAGAATTTCTTCCAAACACTGGTTTGTTTATTTTATTAGCTTTTCATTTACTTAGTCCAAATTTATGAGAAAAATACAAACGGGCGATTCCTTCTGCTGAATTGAACTCTATCAAAGGGAGTAACTAAAATTAAATTTTTAATTTTTTAATTTTTTTTTTTTAAAAAGGTAAAGATAGAGACGTTAAATATTTCTTAAATATGTTTTTTTTAAATTTTCTATAGAATTGTAGTAGGTAAAATGAACAATTCAATTAAATTTTAAAATACATTGAAATGTTATGTATGAACACCTTCTATATGCAGTAAGAGCTTTTTTCTGAGAATTCTTTTGTTAGCTTCTTCAGTGGCGTTTGTACGTCATTTGCTTTAACCATTTTAGTGCAAAAAATGGCACGCTACTGCTTTGTCTTAAAGTAAAGTGTGTATGTCCCAACGAAGTGACAAAATTTATTAGGCGAATATAAAAGTTTGTGATGAATCCAAAGATACAATAAAGAAAAGCGCATTAGAAGCAAAATCTAATCTAATAAAATCAACAAGACATGATATTATTATTGAAATAAATTACAACAGAAACGAAAAAGGAAAAAAGATGAAAGAGTATAAGTTTGAAAAATGAGAAAAAATCAGAAGAAGATAAAAGAGAAAATAGAAATCGTTAAAGAAGATTGACAAGTCATTGACAAAAAAACCAAAACATGAAAAATCAACTACAGTGATAAATTAAAAACATCAAAAAAAACAATTAAAATAAAAGGAAAAGTGTAATGAATTATGAAGGTACCTTAAAAATAAAAACATATGAAGATATTAACAGTAAGCAAAGAAATACTAAACGTTTTAATATAATTGATGGAGAAATAAAGGAATTAAAAAAACTTAAAAAATAAAATTAACGTAAAGTAAGATACAAGTGATTTGGAAGTTTAAAAAAAAAGACGAATTGGTGATGTTAAAATAGAGGTAAAAGAAGTATTAAAAACAAGTAATCAAGAAAGAAATGACGGAAAATGAGTAAAAACACTATCAACAAGTTATACAAGAAAAATAAGTGTTGAAAAAAACTAGTTCAAATTCAGACGGAACGGAAAACCATTATTGCAAAAAATTATAAGGCACATTCACCCAGACCAGGGGCAAATAATAGTGTTAACAGCAAATATGTGTTGCGTTCACCAGCTCTGAGCGCTCTGAAGCAGCTCGGTAGTTGCTACTAAAAGTCTCAATTGAACATGTTTGTTACTCAAGCGCTACCCGTAGCCGTTGATCATGTGTTTAACAAAGTTTTTGACTACTACTGTCCGATTAACTGTCACCATAACAGCCACAGCATGTCACTCAAAGTTTGAAAGGTTGAAGTTGTTTTTTAAATGTGAATGAAGCATTAAAGTTTAATCCTCAGACAAACAGAAAACCTGAACACGGTTTGAAGATTATAATTTTGAAAACATACCTATTTAATGAATTATGTTTAATATTCTATATTTGTTGTAAATATATTATTTTGATGTAGAATAAAATGTAGCTCAGACCTGGTAAACTCAATTATGAAAATATCTAGATATCACAAAATAAGTTGCACAAATTATTAAAAAGATATAATGTGAAACATGTGTTACGGTTTATTTGTAACCAACAAAATAAAAGTATTGCAGTACTAGATGACCCCCCGCGACAGCTCTTAATTAGTCGGAAGTGGTCGTGGGTAGATTGAAAATAGTTCACAAAGGATGCCTCTACACTGCTCGGAAAATTTATAAGGCGCCACCTAGAATTCTGTAAGAGAAATATCTAGAGCGACTAGGTACTCGTAGATATAAAAAAAATAAACCATATGTGCCTAGAAATCAGTATATTGTGTTAGCGACTAGAGTTCAAGTTACACATCAAGACACACATAACCATACCAATAGACAATATCAAAGAAAATCAATAGCATATATATAGTTATCAGATACTATCAGATCATTCACGAAAGCGAGTTAACAAAATTAATATAAATTCGAGGCATAAACGCCCCCAAATAGGTTAGCTGATTAGACAGTCGCGAACACCGATGAATCCCTACACGTAATTTACACCACAAACTCTTGTTTAAAAGGTACTTAAATCAATTACGACGAGTACCGGATCGTGGCCGATTATTTAAATGAGTTTAAACGCACAAAGATGATTGTACTGAAATGATCCTTTAAGTTTACATAAGAATAAGAATAGGCGCAAAAAAAGATACGTTGTTAAACTTTCAATCACGATACAAATACATATGACGCGACAAAATTAATTAATGACATGCATTGTAACGTTTTGGGTTCACTTACATTAATTTAAATACTAATTTGTTCTGGTACCGCTAAACTTCTCCCAGCGCGTATTAAATTTGAAGGTGATTTCGAACGTTGCGCGAGCCGACTTTGATAAGCTCTTTGAAATAAATTTGGTATTTCCTTTTTTACCTTTGAAGCTTCGAATTGTAAGTGTTGCTGGAGTGGTATTAAATCCATATTTTATTCGACACAATTGTTATTTAATTATTAAATGTGATTAATTTGTATATGTACGAAATCGTAACCATTCAGTCGAGTAAATATAGTAGTTAATTGGATTTCGGTTTTAATCTTCGGTACAGCATAAAGAAATAACTTAGCTCGTGTAATTAGGAATTCTTCCGGGTTCGACAGTTAATCGCTATAGATAACAGCACTCGTATCCAAATCCAGTATCGGAGTATCTACGAAGAGAAGAAACTAAAATGGACTCCACTGATAACAATTGCTGGGTTGCACCAATGAGTAGATAACCGGTTTATCTTGAGTGGTAGCCTTGACTCGACGATGGCCTCTAGGGAAGTTGATTAACCATATAAGTATAGTAGCCTTTGTAATTAGTTTCCTAAGTTTTCCAGTAAATTCTCACGGTGGTGTGATATCCACTTCGATAGGTTATAATTTTGGATTATTAATATTGCCAGTATAACCGTTATTCAGTATTCAGCGACAAATTACCACGGAGTACGTCAAACAAACGTCCATAACGAAAGGAAACACCAAAAAGAAAAGGTGCCTAGAATTAATAGAACCCCTAAGAACAAATATTTTACTAAAACAAGGGAAAGCAGAAGAAAGAAAACTATTTACATTGGAATCGTAACCGAAGGTTTATTTCTTAATTAGAACGGGACGATTTTATTTAACTCGCTATTATTAAACACATGTCCAATTGTTCAACTTTTCGACAGCATTTTCCAAGTACACCCTTTCACAACGACGATTTAATAGGAAAAGAACGTATCCTTTTTGCAAATCCACGAGGTGTCAATTTTAGAATGCACGGATGCCCGATCAAACGGCAACTCTAAACAGGTAAAATCCCCAAACGGCCCATAATAAGAATGCATACTCAGACGCATTAGCGTAAACACGACGGCCTATACTGTAGGGAGAAAATTTCTTAATAAACCAATTATTTAGGAAATAATTCCGTTACACATGTGAAATTATTTAATGAAAATAAAGGTTAAAAACTATAAAACAACTTACTTGACAAATGCAAATAAACACAGGAAATCACTCGACAGCGGTTTGGTTCTTTTTGGGACTCTTCACAAGCAAGAGAACCCGAGTATAACTCCACAGTTAATGCTTGACTAAGTTGCTTTTGAGAAAATCACTTGTTGAACGTGCTACGATAGCACTAGGTATTACAACCATCTTATTACACCCCCTTTTCATTTTACGCCATTCTATCTGTTTTTTTTTGTCCAAATGATTTACTTAAAAAACTTACTCCTAAAATTAATAATAATTTTATTAGTTGACTGCAATCACTTCCTTTAAAGCTAATCAACGATATTACATGATTCATAATATTTAAACTCTTTTCATCAATATTCACCGAGCATACATGCTAAAACATGACAAGGATGATTAATCAATATAACGAAACAACAAAAAGTAATACAATCAAAGTTAACTTTTTCCTTTTTTAGTAATTATTGTTATAATCGGGTTTTAAATATATTTTTTATCTTTTTTTATATATTTTGTTCAATCAAATAAACTGCACCGCAAAATTCGCGATTTCGTTGCGAAAAATTAATTTTAGTGTATTTTTCCGAAGCGGGCATTAGAATACTCCCTGTTTATATAGTAGACTAAATAACAATTTTTTACATGTCAAACAACCTTTGTCTTGTTGTTAAGCATAATTTAAAAGACAGACAAAAATGAATTCCCCTGGACAAATTTCGAGAAATCTTATGAGTCAAGAATGTGCTGTTGTCGCTGCAAGAGGAAGAAGGAACATTAAAAACTTGCAACACCCTCCTAGAAACCTCCCGGAGTTAACTCTTAGATTAATAGAAGCATGGGAAGAAGTTGAGTAACCAGAAGTTACAAGGCTCATTTACAGTATGCCACGAAGGATGCAAGTTGTTATCAATGCTCGAGGAGACAATACACGCTATTAAAGTCAACAGCACGACTGTAACATGGAAATTTGCGGTGATTTTTTGGATTTCTTCCAATTTTTGGTTTTTTTCTTTCATTTTTTGTTTATGAATTAGTAAATTAGTGTTAATAAGTGTGTAGACATTAGAGTTCTGTATAATTCCAGAAAACGCAAAATTAATTTTTTACAACGAAATTTTTAAGTAAAAACGTACAAAAACTCACAAAGAAGAAAAAAACTCATTCTAAATCAAAACGGTCTTACTTTTTTATGTAATTAACTAGTTTTGACTTTTTAATAAATTAAAGTCATCTTCAGAATCTATAGTTAAAAATTACAATAATAGATTATAATTTGAAATATTAATAACAGTTGTCAAATATTTTTACTTTATACATTTATTATTTGTCATGATTATTATTGACGTATCCAAACGTGTTTCTTGAAAATATATTTTTAATGAGTTATGTATAAATATTGTATATTTTCATAGTCAGTACTATTTGTTATGATTTATATTTTCTTTATTATTTAACTAACATTCTAAATATCCGTATTACTACGTTTAATTTATTTATTGATTTTATCTAAAATATTAAGTACAATAAAATAAATAACTTTTGTTTCAGGATATGCGTTCTATTTCAATTTGGATACATATGTAAATATAATTATTTTTTATCTCAATTTTCCTTATAGTATTTTTATTTGTTGAAGTCGTAAAAAAATGTTTGTGAACATTTCCAACAATAAAGGCATGAGTTGCAAAATAATAATTCACTTTATGATACTAACTTTTATTAAACTTAATCAAAAAATGAATTATGGAATTTGAAAATAAAACAAAAACAAAGAAATAACGGTATAATCTATCATTTTTTGTTGTTAGAATTAAATATTATGTGGTATATTCACAAGTTTTAAAGTACTAAACTGCAACAATAAATTAAAAATCCATTAATTAGGTATGTCAAGCTTCTAATCTAAGAATTAATGGATGGTAAATTAAATAAAAATCGTTGATTATAAACGTATGACTTGCAACTTCTTAGAAATTTTGTAAAAACGTCAACTTTCAATTGAAAAGATGTTTATTTTTACAGTCCTTTATCATTTTAGTTTCAAACTTTTTGCAATTACTATATATAGCATCTAATTGTAAAAATAAAATGCCTTAAACCTTTGAAAACAACAAAAGTTATAGACGAACGTATATCGTAACCGAGTTTTACACATTTTTATTTTCCCAACCACCGACTAAAAATATTACTTTTTTAGAAAAAAATGTCAATAGCAACAATTCGATTTATTTTGTAAAACTGCTTCAAATAATGTTAGCGGGGAATGGTTATATAGTTTTTATCAATGCAACTGTATTTCTATTTTATCTAAATAAATGTACCATATTAATTAATAATCTGTAGTAGAAATTACAATTAGTATCTGGTTGGAGACTTTTTTAAAGTTTTTTGGTAATTTTTGGTTTTGGACATAAACCATCCTTGTGTTAGCTTTGTATTGAACGCTTTCTATTATTCTGAAGTTAAAACTTTAAATTACTTTTAAAATTATATTAGAGTTTAAACGCAATTTTATAAATAGTTTAAAGCTTCTGCAAACTCAATAAAAAATAATATATATATACAAAACAAATTTTAAACTGGAAAAGTTGTATTTGGATTAGGATTTATATATCTATTTATAACTGGTTGTTGGCATAATGCGGCAAATTAAAGTTTATAAATAATAATTCAATTCAAATTTTATTATAATCTTTTAATTATTATTATAATTCTGTACTATTATTTTTAATGTATGTATTTCAATTGGGGAAAAGAATACACATATACACATATCCGACTTTTCCGTTTATCTGATTTTAAAGAAAGGTTTGAAAATTTCATCTTTATTAAGGACAGTTTTCTTACTTCAATAAAAAAATAATGCACGCCCTAGACATTTTTACAATAAAATGCATAAAATATGTAGTCGCACACAAAATAATGTGTAGTCGGTAAACGTTGTTTTTGTTAAATATTTTTTATTGCACTTACAGTTTAAAAACAATACGAACATTTCTATTAAATAACATGTTAACAATCCGGTTAATGGTGACAATGAGATCAAATAAGTTTTACATTATCTTTTTTGCGAGATTTTAAATTTGCAAAATCATTAATTATATCGTCGTATGAAATCTTGTTCATTAGTTCTGACTCTATGCACAAAAGAGATGAAGCTTTAAGCTTTTCTTGATTTAAAGTAGATCGTAAATAGTTTTTTACCCGTTTCAAGCAAGAAAAGCTTCTCTCACCTGAACAATTTGTCACTGGTGTGCATAGAGCCATGCGAAGTGATATATCCAAGTTTGGATAAATGTGTTCCAAATTCTGTTTTCGCAGGAACAAAGATAGACTTCTTAATGATCCAGAATCTGGTTTTATCAAAATTCGTTGAGAAGAAAGGTGGCATTCAAAGTGTATGCATTCCTGAACTAAATCAGTTTCTAAATCATTAGGATACATTTTTCCAACGAAATGGCTTTTTCCGTCAGGGTCGATGGTAACAACTCACTCATTTTGGTCAGAAATGAAAACTTCTCGTTAAATTCGTGGTAAGCCTTCTGCCGTTTCTCTAACTCGGATACGAGTCTATCTATGAGGACGAGAAACGTGTTAACCTTGAAAGTTTCACTTGCAGTAATTGTAATAACTTCTTCAGATGTTTCATCAAATCTTTTTTTCTTGTCCGTTGTCTTTTTCCAATCTCTGTCTCTGTTGTATATTGTTTTGATACGCTTAATTCCATCGCTTTTTCTTCGAAATACTTAAAATTCTCTCGTTCAGCTACAAAAACTTACGGAGTGATTCGTAAAGATCAGCAACGGTGATCAAATCTACGGTGGAAGCCTGAATTTGAACACTCACTTTGTTTATTCTTTCCAAAAACATTCCACACAACAACCATTACCGCCGTTTCCAGTTTCTCCAAATTCAAAAGTATTCCCGCCGCTTCTTGTCGCGTTACAGGCTTTTCGGTACAATCATCTTTGATTGATTTCAAAGTCTGAAGAACTTCGTGCCAAGAATCTCTCAAACTTTTACAAACGTCCTCTCGCTGACCAACGTGTCAGATTCACTCTGTTCAGGGTTTTGCCTTTCCCGATTTCACTCATTAATTTAAGCCAGCGTTGTGTCGAGTTTACAAAAAACGTAAATTTCCTGTAGCATCATGAAAAAGCGACAAGCTTCTGTGCACGATTTAGCAACCGCAGTTGCCGCTAAATTCAAAGAATGGGCAAAACAAGGCACATAAAGTGCAAACGGTGCTTGGTTTCGAATTTTTGCCTGCAAGCCATTGTACATGCCAGACATGTTCGCGGCATTATCATATGACTGTCCACGACAGTCTTCAATATTTATGCCCAGTGTTTCGAGTTCCGAAATAATGACAGAAAACATTTCATTAGCTTTATGTCCCACTGACGGCAAAAACTTGAGAAATCTTTCACACGGTTCGCCTGATTCCAAAACGTATCTAATGACAAGGGTAAGTTGATCTACGTGTGCTATATCTGGTGTTGAATCGATGATTAGAGAAAAATATTTCGCTTTTCTTATCTCGTCTGAAATCTGTTTTAAGACTTTATGACCCATCAAGAGAATAAACTCATCGCAAATGGTCTTTGATAAGTAATTGGTACTGCCTGATCCTTGATTCCCAAATCGTTCAATATGACTGGCTAAAAAAGGATCGAATTCCGCTAACAGTACCAAAATCATACAATAATTCCCGTTATGTTATTTTTTCCTCTGAAAGCAACGCCTTTTGAACACAGTCGCTTCACTACAGCAACAACTCTCTTGAGAACATTTCTCCAATAAGTAATTTCTTCATCAATTTGGACCTGTAGTAAATTGTCGAGTCGGCCATCAATTGCACTTCTAGCTTTCAAACTAAGAATACTAGATTTATGACGTGCAGAGTTTTCATGCTGAGCTACTCGGTGTTCTGCGTTTTTCCAGTCATTAAATCCTTCGTTCTCAAACTGAGTCTTATACTCCAATGGACTGAATGCCAAACAGGGTCCGCAATATACAGATCTTTTATTTTCAGAATAAACAAGCCAATTTCGGTCTTTCACTTCATTATTTTTCATTTTTCTTTGGAAGATACTCACTGGCAAGAAACGACGCTGATCGGCATATATTTTCTCACTTTTCACAAGTCACAAGATTTATTTTGATCGAAGCCGGACCTTGCGATAATCTCCCTTAAGGTATCGTTAATTTCCCATAAAGCTGGATCTTTGTTTAGATTTACTGTTGTTAGCACTTGGTCATTTTGTACTTGACGTCGGATTCGGAGACGGATCTTCAATTGTTATACTTATTGATGATTTCTCTACCGTCTCGTTGTTAAAATCATAATTATCCGTTTTTTTAAAAGCAGATTGTTCAACAGGCGACAGTTGTTGTTGGGCCACAGAATTCAAAATAAAACAAAAAAATTTGAATTTCTACGCTAACTTTCCGAATCAGCATCAAGTTGAATTACTGATTCGTTACGGATGATTTATTGTAAAACATTACAATTATTTACCTATAAGTATGTATTGTATGTTGTATGTATGCACCAGGGATGCGATGTTATGAAATTATTCATATAATCCACTAAACACTCTAAACAATATAAAAAATATAGCACACAACCAGAAAAATCTGCCCTCGAAATACGAATATTAATACGTACTTATTAGAAATTGCAGGACGCAATAACGAAGTGACTTTTCCTTTGTTTTTGTTTGCCACTCCGCTCTATATCTATCTCTCGCCCCTACATCGGTTTCCACGCGCGGCAACCCGATCGCGACGCGGAGCGGACGCGTTCATGGCTCGTGCTGTCAATTCGTCCAAACACTCTTAGCGAACGGTCATGCCATTCGTTCCCTTCCCGCACCGCAACCCAAAAACTACTACGCAAATACATACGTATAGTACCTAGTAGAAAATAAATATTTAAATGTTGAAACATATTACTCGTTAAATATTATTTTTATAATTGGGGTAAAAGTTACTAAATTTAAATTTAAATTAATATTGAAACACTATTGGAATATTTTAAAATTCATGATCGCATAAGTACCTATATTTTACAGTGCCTTTAGTAATCTTTTATATACGGATTACGGATGTAATGTGTATACATATAATTATAAGTTTTTTTTTTATTTCTGTAAGATAAAAAAAAATTGGGCTAAATTTGCCGCCCCTCTAAATTTGCCGCCCTAAGCTCCAGCCTACTTAGCCTATTGGTAAATCCGCCACTGATGTACCTACTGAAAATAATATTAAAACTTTGTTCTAGGGCGGTACAATCATTATAATTTTTGTGTCGGTAGTGAAATGATGAAATAATTATAGAGATGAATAAACTTTAAATCTACACCCATAACTCCAAACCTAAAAATTCTAATCTCACAATTTTTCGTTTTAAGATTAAAATTGAGTTGCAGTACAATAGCCTTTTCACAATACATTGCACCGCCAGCATTAGCATTATCCAATACTCACCACGAGAAGGTTGCTTGGTAGGATTTTGAGTATCACTTAGCCCTGAAAAGTACTGGTTTTGTATAAACTTGTTTAATTTAGAATTTGACCTTAAATAAACCTTATAAAGGTCACAAAAATATAGTTTTTAATATCATATCAGACGTACAATTTTCCGCTCTTTCTAAATCCGGTGTGAAACTAGGGATTCTTATTTTAAAAAACCGAGTTGACCTTAAAAAAAAAGATAAAGTTAAAGGTCAAATTCAAGGTCATCATCAGATGTCCCTCTTCAAACCCAATAACTTTTGTCTCGAACATTTTTTCTGAAAAAATCAAATTCAGAAGTTAATTGCGTGGATTAATTAAAACGCGACACCTGGTATATACCGGGTTCTTCTTTTTTAGTTACACATTTACCATATGTGTAATTATAAAAGAAAAAAAATTAAATCATTGGTGCGATATAGGCAACCAGTTATACCACCACGTTATACTTGCACAAATCTGCACAAGTTGGGTTAGAATTATTTGTTTTTTTATCCAGAACTAATTTCTTTATAAATTATTAACGGTAATCACCAACAAACAATAATTTATTAACGCAAACAAATAACTAATGAAAACAAGGTTAGTAAATTAACCTTTTATCAATGAACTTTAACTATATTTAATAGGTATTTATTGCTTTAATGACCTAATAAATACTCAAAATGTCGACCTTGCCTTTCGAGACAATAAGCTAAGTGGTCTTGAAAGCATTGAAAGAATTTTGAACAAATTGTGGATTCATTTAATTACATGCAGTGCGTATACGATCTTTTTGAATGGGTACATTATTATAAACTTTGCCTTTTAGGTTACGCCATAAAAGAAATTATTAGAGCCAAGTCTGCTGATCGGGGTGGCCACAAAATAGGACCAAATCTTCCAATCCAGCGAAAAGTGTCGTTTAAAAATTTTTTTATTATATTCGTTGAAGGTGCCTGAGCACCATCCATTTGCCACCAGGGTTAAATAATATTAAGCCTTTCAATTGCTGAAATTATGTACTCTCGCAATAAACCTAAAAACTTTACAGCTGTTAAATTTTCATCGATAAAAAATGGGCCAATAAGAGAGTTATTTACGCATCCTAGCCAAACATTAACCTTTTGGGGGTACTGTGTTTGAGTTAAGTTTTGGATATGAGGACATTTGTGATTTTTTGATGGAAAAATAAAGGATTAGTACAAACCGGAAATTTTAAGAGTTGACCTCCCCATTGATAGTAAAGGTAGCTTCATCAGTAAATATTATTTTACTTAACATTTTTTCATTTTTATTCAACGAATTGAACATTGTTTCACAAAAATCGGTACGCTTTATTTTATCTTCCTCGGTAAGTTGTTGATGATTTGAAATTTTATAGGGTTTATACTTAAATTCTTTTAGGGTTTTGTATACCGAGCTATACGAAATTGTTTAGTCACATCTAAAAGTGATCCTGTAAGCCGTTCCTCAACATAACAGAGGATATTTATTTTCATTTCTTCGGTTAGAATATGATTGGTTTTGCTTCTTTTTCTATGACCAGTTATAACACAATCACCTCTTTTAAATTTGTTAAAAATTTGAGAATGGTTTTTGCACAAGGTATAGGCCTTTCAGGGTAGTGGACTGAAAACATGTCCCGAACGTTTCTCAAGCAACGATTTTGTTGGTACCACATAAGCTTTGTCACTTTTTCTTCATTATTATACCTGTTTATTATGTATTTTACTAGTAATTAATTAATAAAAACTTAATAGTAAAAATAAAATGAGTGTAATATTGCATGCTTGATTTTTTTTAAATTTTAATTATTGTTTTTTATCAGGTTAGTTGAACAATGCGTTTGACATTTTTTCTTTTATAATTACACATAGGACATAGAGTGTGTAATTGAAAAAGAAGAACCCAGTGTATTGTTTATGTTCACTAAGTAATTGTGTTTTGTTTAATTAATTAATAAAACACATTCTTTTTACGTCACGTTTATAAAAAGGTAAAGATTATTCCAAGGTTTCCAAACCAACAATTTTTACCTTTTATCTTTTTTTCGACAAATTAGAGCTAGTAGTTTACAATAAAGCATGAAACTTGGTTTAGAGATACCGCTGATCTGATTAGATTTTGGTCATATCTGTCGTAGACTTACATAAATTTTTCAGTGAAATATTTAAAGTAAAATTCAACATTGGAACCGTTGCCCCAGCATAATAAACTGTTATAAGTTTGTTGTGTCGATATTCAAATATAAACAAAATAAATATTCAATACTTAAGAAGTCGTTTAGAGGTTACGTCGATTGATGTCGTAGAGGGGTCGGGAAGATATCGAAGAACGTCGTTGAAGTTTCAAACCCGACAATGGGCGCCACCTAGAGAGCCCTAGTAAAATATGCTTAAGTCAAAACACATAAACTTGTAGGAGAGTAACTAGGGAATTTATTCTGACGAGTACTATCTAACACACAGCAAGACAACACTAAATTTAACTTAACGAAGGCACAACAGAATACGAATTATCACGGATAAAAAAATATCAATCACAGTCTGATCATATGAATTTTCAAATTAATAATAAACGTCACAAATATATTGCAATGGTTTGATTGTGATATAAAAAAATAATTAATTTTAGCAATGAGAAACTCCATAAATTATCAGTTTCAATTTGAGTCCGTTTTCAATTAAAAACCTGACCATAAATCCACTAAATTTAATTTAATAAACCAAACAAAAATTAATATATGAACAAGAATAAATACTTAATCTAATAACAAGTTTGAACGCAAATACGGATGGTAAAAAACCTAGTTTTAACATAAAAAAATACAATTTGTAACATTTTATAACTAACCTTATCCTAATCTTGTCGAGGTTCGTTAGCCTAGATTGTTGTATAAATTTTGTTGATGATGAAATTGTGGCAACACGTAGTAATTTATTTATTATACAATTTAATTTATTTAATATTCATAATACTTTGTCATTTCTAAAACGTAATCAATTCTAAAATTATATTTGCAAAACTTTAATTCAACAATTAAATTAATAATAAATAAACCTAGGATTCGTCGACTACAAAGGCTTTCGAGTTCACAAACGGTACTCGAATGTTATTTAATGTATTAAATAAGTTAAATCGTAAATTATTTATTAGCAGTGCAACAGGTTAAAGTTCTGATAGCGTGTACCTCAAGGTAGAATTGCCTTTCAAGAAAGCACGTAGAAATCGGACGTACATGTCTCGGTGATCGGGGTCTAGTTTTACCCTGCAAACAAAAACTCTAGTAAAAGCTCTACTGTTAGCTTTAATTTTTCTGGTGGAAATTCTAAAAATTTACAAGATGGCGATGTAGTCACATGCGGGTTTTGAAATGACAATCAACTGACGGCGTTGATCAAACGTACAGAAATAATAAGTTATACGGAATTCATTTTATAACTTCAGGAATATATATCTAACAACAAATAAAATTGTTATAGCTAATTAATTAGAAAAACAAATTTGATTATCTAGCGGAGCTCAAAGTCGTACTTCTGTTTACATTAATTTCTGAGACGAAAATAACCAAATTTTATACCGTAATCGTGTAGAAAATTTTTCGCTATTACAAAGTTGGTAAAGTAACCCTTCTTCTTATGGTGCCTGTCCGTTTCGAACGTTGGTTATCATAATGGCGATCTTGATTTTGTTTGTTGCAATCCGGAACAGTTCTGTCGATGACTTTTCATACCATTTCTTCAGGTTTGCGAGCCAAGATATTCTTTTTCTTTCTGGGCCTCTTTTGCTGTTGATCTTGTCTTGGAGTATTTGTTGAAGCAGGCAGTATCTCTCCTTATTCCTCATTATGTGTCCTAGGTATTCGAGTTTCCGGCATTTTACAATTTTCACAATATCTGGTTTTTTCTCATTCTCGACAGGACTTTCCATGTTACTTACATACTGTTCATGACATTTTAAGTATCCTCCTGTATAGCTACATTTCAAAGGCTTCCAGTCTTGCCGTTGTTTTTTTGTTGACTGTTCAAGTTTTTACGCCATACAAGAGTACCGAGAATACATAACATCTCAAGAGTCTGAGCTTGGTGTAAAGGTTAAGGTGGTGGTTTGTGAATAGTAGTCTCATTCTATTAAATACAAATCGTGCATGCTCTATTCTCTATTTGATTTCTTGTGAGTTGGTTGATGATGGTGCCAAGGTATTTATATTGGGATACTCGTTCAAATTGGCTCTGATTAATATACAGGTGTGATTCGCTGATGTTCTCCTACTGACTATTAACAGCTTTGTTTTGCTAATGTTCATCTCTAGTCTATATTCTGCACTTAAGTCGACTACTTTGTTCATGAGTAATTGTAGTCCTTCAATTGTGTCAGAGAATATAATGGTGTCATCTGCATATCTGGTGTTGTTGATCCGCATAACATTGATAGGGATTCCTTCTTCTATGTTATCAAGAGCTTCTTTGAAGATTTGTTCTGAGTATAAATTAAATAGAATTGGTGAGAGTATGCATCCTTGCCTTACTGCTCGTTGTATTTTAACTTCTTGTGTATGTTCACCTTCTACTCTTAAAACTGCCCCTTGTTTCCAGTACAAGTTTATGATTATGTTGAGGTCTTTCTTATCTATTCCTATTTTATTGAGTATTTCCACCATTTTATCATGTTTTACAAGGTCAAATGCCTTGTTGTAATCGATTAGACATGCAAAAATGTTGCGCCTTACTGCATTTCGAAAACCAAACTGATTTAGTGTTATTTGATCTTCACACAGTTTGTATATTCGCTTATGTATTATTTTTAAGAACAATTTCAACATGTGGCTCATGAGACTGATTGTTCTGTAGTTATGACATGTTTTAGCAGATGTTTTCTTTGGTAATGTTACAAATTCTGATTTGAGCCATTCTTTAGGAATATTTCCAGTTGCATATACTTCATTGAATATGTTTCTAATTTTCTTGACACTGCCATCATCCAGGAGTTTCCGGAACTCTGCCTGTAAAGTAAAGTTTGGTTGCTTGTTGCCAGGGGCAAACGACGCGACGTGTCACAAAACACACAGCAGCGTATCTTGATCTACTAAATTAATTATGAAATAGCTTTTACTTCAGTTTAAAGTGGCGGAGAAACGATATAAACCCGTTCACCGGTTTTGAACCGTTAAAATGCCGAAAACAAACGTAATCGATTTATTGAAAACTTTTTCTTTACAGATGAATTAATATAAGTAACTTTCTTTAGCACATATAAAGCGTCTATTCTTCTTTGTTATAACAGTAAGCATTTTTGAAAATTAATTAAATATCTGTAGAGGCTTCAAAGAATTTCTCAATATGTTTTACTTGATCACAAATCTTGTAGCCCTAAGTATTTGAAGCCAACTTACTCTACGTTCACTACCAGTTTATAAAAATCATTACACATTTTTAAGCAAATTAGATAGTTTGCTGACATAGTATGACAATAATATGTAATGTAAATCAGGTTTTTTGGTCAATTTAACTCAGTGGCGAGGAGGGGATGTTCAATTCTTGTGTATTCTTTAATCTTTGCCAATTTTTCTAATTATGTTAATTCTATTATTATGCACACTTGGTTAGGCTTCCATGGTGATAATCCACACTTACAAAAACCATTTAGATAACAATTTCTTTGTATTTTGCATTTCATAAGTTCTAGTTTACTTTGTTTAGCAAAGTTGCTCATGGTACTAAGAATTTTTTCGCCCTAGTCAGGATGTCTCCCCTACATTTTACTGTATATGCTTACTTATTAGCTTTAAATTAACGGAACATATCTCCTTTTACTAGCAGTATTTTACTTGAACATGCCTTATCTATTGTTGAAGATAGTTCTATAAAACTAACAAAACTAAAACAACACCTTCCTTCTATTTACAAAACATAGAGACTTGTATGAATATGAACTATAAAGTTTAGTTTGGATTGACTCCAGTAGATAACACGTGTCTTCTTTTAAATTTAGATTAATTTCTGAGACTAATAATCCTCTCTTTAAATTGTTCAAAAATGTAATCAAATTAAAAAAGTAATACTTTTATATATTTATTTATTCGTATAATACATTTTTAATATTGTAGTGTGATGTAAATGTTATGTATGGTGCACCACAAGATCAATATAAACTTGTATAGTGTGATGACGAAATCGTGTGCAATTATTCGTCTTGGCAAAGCAAGTTTTTCGCCGAATGTTTAAAGGAGTAGTATTACAAAGAACAGGAAGCCAATCCAGAGGAGTAGATTTAATGGTTCCACTAATAATACACATAGTGCAAATTAACTGGGCATCTATTTTTTTTATGATAACTATTCAGCCAGAACAACACAATATTCTGCTGTAGAATAAACTAATGCTAATAAACTAAGCTGTACGAAGTGTCTTTGCATCTGTTCCTCAAGTTGTTTTCCAGGTCATTCTTGAATGACATTATTGCTAGTTTACATTTTTGTTTGACTTTTTCTAAATGATTTTTAAATTAAAAACACATCTGAAGTTACTCCCAGATAAACTGGGTTAAAATTATGGTTTAACTTTGTATTATTAAAGATTTTGTTTTCTATTTTCTTCTCTGTTACTGAAATGGCAACAAGAAACCTCTGTCTTTTTAAGATTGGGGCATAATCGCCATTTTTTGAAATTATTTCCATAATACGTAAATCATCAGATAGCTTTCTTTCAATTTTGAAAAAATCCGAATGTTGAAATGAATTTGCCGAATCATCGGCGTAAGTAAATTTTCGGCATTGTAAAGAAGGAAGATTAGAAATATATACATTAAAAATAATAGGTGCAAGAACCCGTCCCCGTAAAAGACCATTATTTAAAAATTTGAATTTACTGCTTTTATCTCCAACAAAAACTCTAAACTTCCGATTAGATAACATATTTTCAATAAAAGAAATAATTTTGGAACAAGGAATATCGCTAAACAATTTAAAAAGTAAATCTTCTTTCTACACGGAATCGTATGCAGCAGTTAAGTCCAAAAAAACAACTCCGGTTTTGAGTTTGTTCTGAAATCCAGCTTCGATATGCGTTGTTAATGCCAATACTTCATCAGGTCGAAATCCTGCTTGTTCAATTAGTAAATACATCACTTCACAATTTTATAATTGTTTAATTAACCATTATTTTAATTAAATTATTCTAAGAACTACTAAGATATGTAACTTCCAACTAGTAAACAACATTAAACAAACTTGAAAAATTATAAATGTTTTTTAAATTATATAAAACTTTTACATTCAATCTTTAATATTACAAAAAAAAATTTATAAAACTTTTTATAAACACTCACGTTTGTTCAATAAAACTTGATAGTAACAAAATTACAAAAATACATTTAACATCCATAAATAAATAGATAGACGTCACAATAATTAAGAATAACGTAATATAAAAACGGTACATGCCTCTGTAAATTACACTACAAAACGAACAGAATGAACGATATAGAATGAATGAATGCGGCGAATTTGACTGATAACGGTCGTTATTAGAAAATATTTGCGATAAACGAAAGATAGTGTAACTACAAGTTAAAATCAGTAAATTATTCTTAAAATATTATTAAAATATGCGTGTATTAATTGAATCAAGTAATGGGGTTTCTTATTTTCTTTAGTATATTGCTGTAAATGACGCTAAGATTGTTAGTGTTTGTATTAAAATTTACATTGTTAGGGTGCTTCTTTATAGCTATCATTTCTGATATGAATTTTTTTTTAAATTTTGTTCAACATCTAAAATAATTGGTTTTTTGAAATTAAATGTATGTCCAGTGTGTTTATGATGTGTAGAAAGTCCTGTGTCTTCTGTTTTTTTGTTACAATTCTATTGATGCTGTTTAATTCTGCAACTTAGTTTTTGTTTCGTTTGTCCAATATAGCATCTGGAACAAAACTTACAACAAATCTTATAGACAATATTAGATTTTTCGAGTATGTCTGTTTTGTCTTTTAAACGTGAGTAGATTTTGTATATGGTATTTTTGTTCTATAAGACTATTTTATTTGTTTGGTTTTCAGTACATTAATTGAGTGTAGGTATATTGATAATTTTTTGTATGTAGTTATTTGTTGTTCGTCATTATTAGAGTAAATCAAATTCTTAGAATTGTTGTTGGAGTTCAAAACTTTATTAATGAGTTTGACATTATTTATAAGTATGTTTTTTAGCAGTCGTTTGTTTTTTTCATGGAAAGTGTGGTCACTCAGTCTCAGTAATTTGTTTGGTATAATTGGTATAATGTAAGTTTTAATTCTATCTACTAACTTAATAGAATTATTTAAATTATATTCAAATAAAAATGAAATGTTTGATAAATGTCGTTCAGTAACTTTGAAATTTGAAAACTGGAAGCACCAATGCAAGAAACAATTGGTTTAACAGGATTAGTTTGTTTATGTATTTTAATGAGACCATTAAATTTTGGTGCAATAGCTGTAAATGTGATAATTTGTTTGTATTTGTTATAGTCAATATGTCCTTTTTTTATATAAATCCATGGTTAATTTGTTATTTTTGTTTTGGAATGAAGGAGTTGAGTCTGCATTGGTGATGACATAAGTCTTGGTATCTTCTCATAAATCATCAAAACTTTTCTCATAATCAGATTTTTTGATAACAACTGTAGCATATCCTTGTCGGATTTTTTATAACTAAATTAGTGTTTGATTTTAAAAGGTTGTCGTACTTTTAATCATATTACGTATGATCCAATCTGAGATACTCAGCATTTTATTTTATACATAAAATTGGTTATAATGTTTATTACATTTCCTCATAACACTTCACCACTTTCTTGTTCATGCGAAGATAAAATATCTTTAACGTCTTTAATAAGGTTGACAATTGGGAGGGTGTTAGTGTTATTATTTAAAGAGTATTTAGGACTTAGCGTACGGCATTGTAACACTTCATTGGGTACAGTCTGACTGGTAAGATTGTACACAATTATCACTAGAAATTACAAGGTTGTGTTGTAAATTTTTTAAACAAGTGAATTCTTGATTTAATCTAATTTTATTTTTTGGAGTTTCTTTTTTGTATGAATGTAAGCTTTCGCGGCTGTTGTTACTAAGATTATTATCTTCCAGGTTGAGTCGTGTTCGTCCCTTCTTCCTACGTTTTAAAACTGACACCGATATTCTTCTTCTCCAATGATTTTCTTAATTTGCCAGTTACTCCAGCAATGAATGGCAAACGAGCGTAGGTGGTGACCTGTTCCTTCTCTTTTTCGGATTTCCTGCAACAGGGGTTTTTTACTTCTTTTCTGGTACAGCCGTTCTTCATTAGGGCTTGTTGGACGTGTCGAAGTTCTTCTGCCATGTGAACCTCGTCAGGAATCTTGTTAGCTCTATGCAATAAAGTTTTGATTAGAGACTGCTTTTGCTGTGGATGATGGTGTGATGTGGCATGGAGGTATCGGTCGGTGTGTGTCTTTTTACGATATACACTATAATCCAACTTGTTGTTATCTCCTCGTTTCACTAGAACATCCAGGAAGGAAAGCTCCTTATTCTCATCTGTCTCCATGGTAAACTTGATCTTTTCGTGCTGAGTGTTGAGGTGGTTAAGAAATACAGTAAGTGCTTCTTTCCCGCGCAGATAGAGGCAACGCTACAGTAGTCATGATACAGAAGACTACAAAATGAAGATCAAATTACTACTGGATCCACAACTTTACACCAAGTTAAAAGGAGATCCAACCAACAAAATTGAAAAACAAACGAGAGTCGCAATCAAACATTCAGCTATACCAGTCGATCAACATCGTCAACTGCTACCTTCCGGGACCAGGCCACCTAGACTATACGGATTACCAATAATTCACAAATTTGGTAACCCCCTAAGGCCAATTGTCAGCACATGTGGATCTCCAACTTATGAACTGGCCCGTTACGTGGCTAAGTTTCTACAACCGTACGTGGGAAGAACTGAATTTTTTGTGAAGAACTCCGAACACTTCGTCGAATTACTGATGACTCTGGAAGTAACTAATGACAATATACTAGTTAGTTTTGATGTAGAATCGCTATTCACTAACGTACCAGTCGACGATACACATAACATCATAAAACAACTGTGCACAACCCATGGATTAAGAGAGACATACCAGAGCTAGCAAGAATCTGTCTGAATACAATTTACTTTCTATGGAACGGAGATTTCTACGAACAAAAATCAGGTGCAGCCATGGGATCACCATTATCACCGGTTATTGCAAATATCTTTATGGAAGCATTCGAGCAAGGAACCATTCCATCCAGCAAAAAGAAACCGAAATGCTGGTTCAGATACGTGGACGATACCTTTGTCATATGGCCTCATGGGAAAGAAGCACTTAATGTATTTCTTAACCACCTCAACAGTCAGCACGAAAAGATCAAGTTTACCATGGAGACAGAAGAGAATAAGGAGCTTCCCTTCCTGGATGTTCTAGTGAAACAAGGGGATAACAACAAGTTGGCTCATAGTGTATATCGTAAAAAAACACACACCGACCGATACCTCCATGCCACATCACACCATCATCCATAGCAGAAGCGGTCTCTAATCAAAACTTTATTGCATAGAGCTAACAAGATTCCTGACGAGGTTCACAAGGCAGAAGAACTTCGACACGTCCAACAAGCCCTAATGAAGAACGGCTGTACCAGAAAAAAGTAAAAGCCCCTGTCGCAGGAAATCCGAAAAGAGAAGGAACAGGTCACCACCTACGCTCGTTTGCCATTCATTGCTGGAGTAACTGACAAATTAAGAAAATCATTGGAGAAGAAGAATATCGGTGGCAGTTTTGGAACGGTTAGAAAAATCCAGCAACTACTACCTTCTAATAAAGATAACCTGCCGAAACTCTCAACAAAAGGGGTCTATCAAATTGACTGTTCATGTGGAAAGGTCTACATTGGTCACACCGGACGCAACATAAAATGTAGATTAAAAGAACATCACCGAGACGCTAAGTCCAGAGCGGTAGATAAATCAGCAATTGCAGAACATCTACACGAAAAAATCGAGAAGATGGTTACCGATTAAGCAACACGTAGAAACTAACTCTTCACAAAAACAAAGAAAACAAATGGCACCACAAAATTAGTCAACACCAAACAGAAGATCAACCAACCATCGAAAACCATCCACCCGTCACTGATCGACATCAACCAACCGTAGCGGAACATACGTATATAACGAGGAGCAGAAGACAACAACATCAGTCTTTAGAGTAACTTCTGAAGAAGCTAACAGCATGGTTAGCAAAACGTCAAGCAAAGAACGTAGGAAGGAAGGACGGCTTAACCCGGAAGATAATAATCTTAGTTTTTTTTTGTTTGTTTTTAATTACTTTCTGGCAATCTGAAAGTCGGCTGGGCTAAGTAAGTTTGCAAGTTTCTTGTAACAGGTGTTAATGTTGCGTTGAAGTTTGTGAATTTTCCAGTACGTTACATCTATTTCTAAAATTAATAATTTGTCTTGGAAGTTATTGATGAGGTTAATTAGTTTACGATTATATGGAGTGTATTCTGCTTGTATTAAATAAGTACCTTAAAAAAATTGTTGAATGTGACTGGATGTTAGTTTGTCTGATTTGCATCTTTTTAAGTATATTTTTCTATCTAATAAGTTAGTTAGTTTTAAACAGTCTGCAGTTACTTTTTAACTAGACGTGATGATGCCGTATCCTATGGTCCGGTTAGACTCTTGTGCCACGGTGTGTTGTTGCATGCTATGATGGAAAAACGAAGGTCTTGACTTAGATAACTTAAGTTACTTTCTCCAATTTTTAATTTAATTTAATTTATGTTTAAAAAATTTGAATTTTTAAACCACAACTTTCAACCCCGAAGAGTCCCTAAAAAGGACAAGTTTTTAAATTAAATTAAAAATTGGAGGAAATAACTTAAGTTATTCAAATAAATGTAGATTTTCTTTTTTTTTGTAGACACTTTTTTATCTTTGTGGTAATGATTTCTCCACTTTTATAAAATTTGAAACATTAACCAACCGAGAAGCAATAAAATTTGGAGGAATTTGGAGAAACAGATTGATTTGTAGAACAATCTATTTAAAAATGTTACGACTTGAATGTACGTAATTCATATTTTCCATTAATAAATTTCATTTCTCTTTTCTTCCATTATTGAGAGATGACAGTACCGCATCTCCAATTGGTTTACTTGGATTTCCTAGATAGGATCTGTTTGTTTCAGTCGACCAACATGGTACATATTCTTTTCGAAAACCACGTAAAATTGATTTTTATGCTGCACATTTAACAGCACCTACAAACCTAAAATAATTATCAGAAACCGGTGGTATCCATCTAAAAATAGAATTGAAAGATGTTCTATAGTTTATCCAATTAGATTTTTGAAAATTCCATCTTAGTTGTTCTAAAGATCCTACAAACGGAATTTAAAGTCGAATTTGTAATAGCGAAGGTCTATGTTGACTTCTTGAAAAATCGTTTAATACCATACGTTTTGATTGCAATGGAACCATGTCACAATCCATTGACACTAAACATAGGTCCGGGCTGTAATCGTTTTGTCATCGACCGGAGTAAAACGTTTTGATGTTTTTTGGTTGTATACTAAATGTATGTTTTGAAACTCCATCCTCGTTTGTGACGTTATTCCATTGGCATCGTTGTCTTTGTAGCCCCATAATGTGTTGTAACAGTTAAAGTCACTAATATATACACATGGATGAGGAAAAACAACATTAAAACTTTTTGGCCAAGCTATTGGAGGTGGTCTGTAGATATTTACTACATGTAAATCTCGTATTTTAGTAGCTATAACGAAAATTTCAGGAATTATACCTTTTTGTATATTTTCGTGTTGAATTAGTGATTCTCGGAAACAACATGTTTTGCTTGTTGACCGTGTACTGATCACCTTCAATATTTTATATTTGTATTAAAAAAATATTATAAAATCAAAACAAAATTCTAAATATGTAGAACATACTCTTGCCTGCCAGATGTTGGTCTCCTTAAGAAAATAGTTAATAATCACAGCGAGCATGCTCACACGTTTACAGTATTTATCATAGATATCACTAGGTATCTTTTATTTCAACGGTTTCTTTGAAAATTTATCTTTTAGTTCAATGGCAAACATTTTGATGTTTTTACCCATGAGTAAAACAGTAAAACTTAAAATAAAAGAGATATAGATTATTTATAATTCATATTAGTTCAATTAAGTATCGTAAATTAAATATTTTGTAATAATTATGTTATTATCCGCAACATTAACAGCCGCGAGATGGCTGCACTTGGGCTCATTCCGTAACAAGAGCTATAATGTTTTCGCAATGCATTGTAGAATTTGACTATTCTGTGATTAATCAAGAATGAATAAAAGTAAACAAATAATTAGTAAATCATAATGGCCTTAAATCATTAACTTGTACTTTATAAATAAATTTTTAGATGTGAATAAATAAACATAAAACTATTGGTTTAAACGTTAAAGTGAAGAGATAAAAAAATTTGCTAATATAAAAGTATATAGATGTATCTGCAATAGAAAGTGAATTTCACATTACGTTTTGACAATAATTGTTTATAAAACATGAAGCATCACTCTAGACGAATGAATACAGGAAGTAATCAAGTAAAATGCAAATATACTCGTTCGTTTTATGTTATTTATTTATGGGATAAAAATTTACTCGTAAATTTGAGAAGATAATAAACAATTTATTTATACATTTTGCATCAATTAACCCATTAACACTGTTTAGTTATATTACTCAATTACTTCTACTGTAATGGCTACATAATCGTTACTTAATTGACAAAAGCATTTTGAAACTAAAATGTTTTAATGCATTTACGAGAACACTTCAATTCGTACACCTTTAGCAATGTCAAAGCGTTCTACACCCTCTTTCGCGAAAGCAGTATTAGTAAAATCGAATTACTTAGTCAAAGTCTATTAGCACCCTATAGTTGTAAGATAAAGACTAAGTTAGTCTTTGAAGAAACGTTCATTGATTTTTTATGCAAGTTACGTTTTAGAAAATTGTCTAGAAAGGAAACGATAATAAACGTTAAAGTCCCAATTACACCATTTTATGAAAGCGCAAAGAAAATTATTGCCTCCTATCTTTCACACCTTAAAAGTAAATTGAAATAAACTCTTTTTTCATCGTTTTAAATTAGGTCATTCCTTTTAAAATAATTTACGTTGTTACTCGATATAAACGGAAACAATTATTGTTGATTAAAAAATACTATGTAAAAGTCTCGGTTTTATTCGAATAATTTTGACACTATTTTAACGTCACCTACATTAAATATGCAAGTGTCAATCTTGGTTTTAAGAGCAAAAGATCCCTTTGTTTCAGCATTCTTGAAAAAATTACGTTACCATGTTCCGTCAGTTGCTTTGTATACAATTCTTTTAAATTTTTAAATTTACATAAAAATAGAACAATAATTTCTTTAATATCGTTAAAACCAGTTGGCAACGTACCAGACATCATAACCCAATTTCATTGCCATTTAGAAATTGCAACTCTCCCCCTTCAGCCAACAGGGACAACTAGAAAAGTAATAGCCACATTGCTATAACTCTTTACTTTACACTCTTCTACCGCACATTTTGCTGAATTTTCGTCAGTCTCAACTTTTGCAAGTCGTAAACGGAGTTATTTCATTACATTGGTCACATTTGCATTTTATTGTAATTAGAAGAGACTGTTTCGAAAAACGTCTCTATAGAAAATTTTATTAATTACAAAAACGCAATCACCGACTTTAATCAGAATCGTTTTTGTTTCTAATTAAGATTGACGAATAAATTCCTTAAAGAAGAAAAATTTTTCCTCGTCGTGTTTTATGTGATGTTAATAACAATAACCCTAGTAATAAAAACTGTGTATTACTTCAATGATTGTGAATTTTATGTGGTTAAACTTTGTAAAGCACGCATGTTATGCTAATAAAAATTTCCGATTTGCAGATACCACAAATTCCTGTTACGAAAAGTTTACATTTTTTTATTCCAACTTACTTTTAAAATATTTAGAAATTTTTTAATTAAAATTTCATGCATCATTTTTTTTATTTGGTTAGTTTTAATTAACTACAGTTGTAGATATTTTTGTACGGAATAATTTAAAAGCAGGATTTTATACCAGTTTGATATTCTTGTGCATGTCTAAATTAAATTTTAATTAAAGTTAAAGTATATTTATGCTACAGTACATTCGCGTATATTATTTTTTTATGTTTATATGTTAGGTAGCTCATTTTATTGTAAATTAAACAAGAATAGGAATACGTACTATATTATAACTTTGTATGACATGTATTTGCTAAGAGCTTGGTGGTAAAATGTCTGCATTTTCTTCCTGTCTTTTGTTAGTGTTTACAACGACAATTTTTAATAAAAATAAAAAACATTCAGATTTATAATCTAATTTTAAGGAAACGTCCTTATTATGCAGATACATAACTCTACGTTTGTTTGTTTTGAATATAAACGTTGTAATGAATTATCTTAAAACTGCTTGTTGCTAGATACTAACTACCACAAGTTCGTATTATATTTTCGTTTAATATTTGATCAATTTTAAGAACTTCATTAGTTTAACCTTAATCAGAATTTCTAGCAAAAGTAATTTTTTAAATATTGTATACAATTATTAAAAATACGGACGAAAATGCTAAATTAAATTGAAAGTTTTCTAAATAAAACTTATTTGCATATACATGTCAGTTTTTGTTCATTATTATTTGGGGATTTCGAAACAACAGCAGCTTCATGAAATCCGTTTGCCATGTTCTGTTATCCAAGATCCTTATATAAATAATGAAAAAATAGCTCGCCCTGTATAAGAATAATAATTTTCTTCTATGTTATAATTTTTTAAGAGGTTAGTACACATTTTGTTTAAATTTTTGGTGTAAATTTTAAAATTAATTGCACCGCTATTTTGTTTCACTTTTATGCATTGATCTACATTTTCTTTTTTAAATTTTAATATTTTTATACTGCTTAAATTATACTGTTTAAATACAGCTTAGTCTACCCGCTACGCAATAATTCTAATTCTTTTGAAAACTAATGAGTGAATGTTGCCACGGGCATATTAATGTCCCGAATGTCGGGTAGTTGTTAGGGCAACGTTTCGCTTCTTCAGTCTTTACATACATATTTATTGTATTTATTACTAAGCTTGGTTTTTACGTTTATTTAGTATTAATTTCACCCATTAACAATCTTTAAATTTTTTGACTTTTTCCTGTGATTTTTAGCGTGTTTTTGAAATAGCATAGTTTTATCTGGTTTATCCTTTTGCACATGTTTGTTTTTATAACTTTTGTTTACTTCTTATCCGAAGTTGTACATTACATTTTCTTTTAAATAAACAGCGGCCTGAAGAAGCACCTTTCACAAGAGACCAAGCAGCACAAAGATTATGTAAACATTAGTGAATTAAACTGTAACATTTTTAAAAAAAATATCTTAGAAAAATATTTGTTAAATATTTTAGGTAAACATATACAAAATGTTTGAAATAAATCTTACGTAAATATTTGAAGCAAATATTTATCCAATATTTGAATTAGGTTTTCTAATAATATTTTTTGAATATTTAAAATGATATTTATGCAACATTGTAAATAATACAATAATATTAAATCAGTTTACAAAAAAAGTTAAACTATATTTGAAGTTTTTATATTTTCTTTTTACGTTTACAAAAGAACAATATTAATACATAAGTAATAAAACAGTATTTATTACATAATACAAATACACAAATTCATAAGTATTGTAACATAACTATAAACACTACAAAATAAAATATTAAATTATAATCGTAATTTAGATTTCCTCTTCAATCAAATCAATCCTGTAAGTAAAATGAATTAATTTTTTTTATTACAAGGTCACAAGAAACTATCTAAATATTGAAATTAATAAGTCTGAGTCGAGTTCTTGTCAAAAGCAATGTATTTCTTATCATATTAAAAAAATAGAAATTAAATCAATAACTATTCTTTTTAAAATTTAATTGTACAAAGAAACTTAATACAAAATAATTCAATATTTTAAGAACAGCATACCTATTATTGGTTGGTTGTTGTAATTACATCTGCTTGATAAAAACAGGGAAACCAAATTTTTTATTCCTTGTCGGCGCGTTGGGAAACATTACTAGAAGTATGTAATATAACTATAATAAATACATTTTTAATTGTTTACATGAAATTAAATTTTTACAGTATGCTTTTGATTATGGTTTCTGGTTCTGTCTAATTCTTGTTTAAAAGATATAATTAGTAAAAGCTAATAATTAGTACACTATCATGACCAGTAAAAAAAGTTCTCAAGGATCTTTATTACTGTAAACAAATGTATTCCCTATGCCACAAACATGAAAGATAGGCGGCCTAGTACTTAACACAACAAAGAGAAATAATGGGCTTGTGAAAAGAGAGAGGTAAAAAACGATAAATGGTACCATTTGATACACTTATGATGCAAAATTTCACAAATTACCTATTACATAAACATTGCAAACAAAAACATACTTACATTACTGTTTATTTCGCTCCTGCACTTTTACTTGTTTAGTTGTTTGTACTGCTCCTGCACTTGTATTTGACCTCATTCGATTTATTTCACTCAAATAAAAATAACCTTTTTATATTTTTTTAATACATTCATGACATTTCTTTATGCATCTGTAGCGGTATATACATGGTGTCCCACGACGATTAAGACAAGTAATATATCAGAATTGGGCAGTAGTAGATAATTATAATTTTGGGGGTGTAAATTAGAACAAATGTTGCATATTTTCTTGTTATTGTGTTACCCAATGAGGTATTTTTTCAAATCTTCTAAATCTGTAGCCGAAAATTACAGGATTCAATTTGAGATTTTTAACTTCCAATCCTTTAAGTACCTGTAGCTCTTGAATTAATCACTTTAGACCCCAAGTGTGCTAGTTAGTTGGAATTGTTTTATCGGGAGGAACACAGAAAAGCTCAAATATACAGGTTGTCCTATTAATAATTTTGAATGCGACGTCACGTGATCAAAAACAAATACCTCATTGGGTAACACAATAACAAGAAAATATGCAACATTTGTTCTAATTTACACCCCCAAAATTATAATTATCTACTACTGCCCAATTCTGATATATTACTTGTCTTAATCGTCGTGGGACACCCTGTATATAAGCAACTTTGCCGACAGGTATGTAAAGCTGTTACATAGTCGATTCTTCAATAATTATAGCCAACATAACAGTTGGCAAGTATAAAAAGTTTGAATCGCCTGAAGTAAAGTACGCAAGAGGTTATACAATAGCAAACAAACACTGAGAATCACTCGACAGCTGTTTTGTCCTTTTGGGACTCTTCAGGAGTGAGAGAACTCCAGTGTAACTTTAGTATTGTACAAACACGTGCTGTCGACTGTATGCCCTACTGGAGGGATTCTCAGTGTTTGTTTGATATTGTACAACCTCTTGCGTACTTTACTGCAGGCGATTCGAAATTTTTATACTTGCCAACTGTTATGTTGGCTATAATTATTGAAGTTGCTTACATTTACGTACGTAAACGCTTTCACGAGTCGACACTAGATGTCGAAAAACTTATCGTTTATATATATATATATATATATATATATATATATATATAAATATATATATATATATATATATATATATATATATATATATATATATATATATATATAATGCTTTATTTTTTCACGTGTAAACATGTTTGTAATAAAAATCTTTGGGGTTTAAACGCGTGTAATAAATATTAAAAATTACAACGTTTCGCCACGCTAACACGCAGCTTTTTCAAGTAATATAATAAATAACAATCTTAGTTTCTATGCGATTTTGACCTTGAACGTGTCGCTGGACCAGAGTAACCAATAGCATTACGTATCGGTATTTCATGGTAATGTTGTTTTGCATATTTTGTTGTTCTATTTGTTGGATATTTGGGGATCTTCTATCCTGAGGTAAAGTTAATAACGGTTTCCAAGTGTTAGGTAAACCTTTTCCATCATCTCGTTTATTAATGCAACTAGGACGTCTTTCTATCTCGATTTGTTCTCTGATGAGGCGGTTACATAAATATTTTTCTCTTCCTAGCATTCTTGTATTTTCAAAATCGATTTTATGTCCTGTTTGGTGATGATGTTCAGCTAGAGAATAAGTTAAACATCCTTTTCGGACTGCTAGTTTGTGTTCTTCTCTTCTTGCAGAAATACGTCGATTGGTTTGTCCAACGTAAAGAGATGTTACATCCTCCGCAAGGAATTTCGTAAATGCCTTGATCTTCTAAAGGAGCAATACGTAACTGGAATCCAGCCACACTAGA
>JALBCR010001752.1:0-130620 GCA_030710515.1 Abscondita cerata | reverse complement strand
CTCATTCGTCTCTTTGACAAAAGTTAAAGAGCAATTATAAGTCGCCCTACTTCCTAAGCCGTTTCTGCTGCTCCCCAAACATTTTTCCAACTACAACTTCCTCTAACTTTAATTTGAGGTTTAAAGTTGGACTGCAGACGAGAACATAATGCTACTAACTTTTATCAACATCTAAAAAGTATTTCAAATCATCAACTGTCAAAAAGTGAAAAGTTGCAAAATATTTGTTGGGTGAAAGTGAAAATATGGTAAATTACTTTCCCCGACAATCTAACACTATTCATGTTTCATTAGCATATTGCACCTTACAAAGTTTGTAGGTTGGTGCTATAGTCCCCTGGGGATTATAGCAGATCGATCAATTTGTGTAAATTCTAAAATGTCGCAAAGTGTACGATTTTTTTAGTTTAGTCATTAATTTAGTTTGAAAATTAATTTACAAGTGAATTAAAAACAATTTTATAAGTATTGGTCTTGTTGTCTTAAAGTTTCGTGAGTCTCATTCTGACAGCTTTCTGTAAACTATATCTTGGAATATCTCAAAATTTTTGAATTACGTTTTTACAAACTCATCTACGTTATCATTAATGTGAATAGAGTTTGCCCTTAATGTAAGCTCATAAATGGAAGTCAATCGGAATCAAATCAAGAGATTTTGGTAGCCATAAGATCAACCTATTTCCATCCACATGTTACCAAAGCGCTAGGTAAGGAAGTTAATTACAGCTCTTGAATTATGTGTCTAGGCACTATCTTGGTTAAACCATAAAATACGAGGCTCTCGTAAAGGTGATTCATCCACCAAGTTTTCAACGTAATTTTGTAGTGAATGCAGATAAATCTGAGAAGTTAGTGTTTTATTATAAATTGTAGGACCAATCAGTTCTGACCCCAATGTGCCATACCTGACATTAATTTCAAAATGTACTTGATGTCGAGCAGGTGGAACTACATGAGGGTTTTCTGTAGACCAAAATCTTAAATTTTTTCTATTGACTAATAAACCGTTGTTTGTAAATCTAGTTTGATCTGAGCTCTATCGCCTTAGCCCCTCCCACACAAAAAAATTGTTTTTTTGACGTTTGCACACAAAAGAGAAAAGCTAGCACAGGCTAGCATAATTTTGTGCTAGGCTAGCACACCTTTAATAATGGAGTTATTAAGGATTGAATCTGGAGGGGGGGAAGGGGCTAAGGCGACCTCACCCCCCCCCTCCACACAAAAAAATATCAAATTTTTGATGTTTGTACACACCTTTAATAACGGAGTTATTAAGGGTTGATCTAGGAAGCCAGCCCCCATAAAAAAATTTTGAACTTTTGATGTTTGAAAAGTATAGAGCTGAGCTTAGGCGATACCTCAGCCCTCCGACAAAAATATAGAACTTTTGATATATGCTGGTTTCTCCTAGTGGATAGGAGCCTTCGTCTGGAGGTTCGTGTAAGGATGACTTACTGAAAACCCAAGTAATTCATTAAGTCCTTGAGGTTGATTTGACACTTTACGCTGCATTATCTACTGCTCTTAGTCTTTAAACATAACGTCGGTCAAATTAAACTTCAACGTACTGTGTATAATTTTCTATTCATTTCACAAATAAATTATGTATATTGCGTATCTCAATAATAACATTTCTTGAAATAAATCAATATATTCAACAAATTTTACAATTAAAAAAAAAATAATTAACTTTATTTTTACTTTATACACGCACTTCAATTTAAAGAAAATTATTTTGGTATGTACTTTAAGCTTTTGAAATTCCAACGATGTTATCAAATCCATTCACCCGTATGTATGGCACCGGCAAATTGTCCAACCAACGCTAAAAAGTACTTATATAATAATACAATATAAAACGTTAATTAAAAAAGAGAAAAATCATCAAATACAAACAGTTTGTTCATTTCGAATCACCTACCCCGATAATAGTTCATTTCGCGCTCTGTTATTTTGATTTCTTTTCATTTTTATCACCGTTAATAATGTATATATCGTGATCGAACAAAAGAATGATTTATACAACAAATTTTTCTTATTAAAATCTAACTTTGAAGTTGTTAAATAACTTGATTTTTCTTCTTTTAATAGATGTAAAATAATATTATGTAGTAAAAGCAACAAATAAAACACATATATTTAAAAAAAACTTTTCCATAAAATTTGATTACTGTGTTCTTTAACAGACCGACTAAAACGTTTTCCGTAAACGCTTAAAATATCTGATGGTCAATATAGTTAAAGAACTTGGAGTTAATTAAAGCACATAACTACATACAAAACAAATGGACACATCTTTGAACATAAAGTGTAAGTAGTATTATGTGTAACAAAACCGCTTAAGTTTCGGAAACAAGATTAAGGTTTTGTTGTACTTTATAATAATTGCAATTTTTTAGACAGAGAAATTATTATAAGATTTAGTTACATCTTAACGTTTGTGTAACGTTTTAGTACCGTTTTTTAAGTTTTACTTTTGTTTTGCCAACCTCAAAACACATGCATAAAAATTAATTACAAGCTTCAAGTTTGAATCACTGAAATTGGGTGGTACAAATTATTATCATTAAAAATTAAGATATAAGTGGATATTTAAGTTGCACAACTTGAAAAAAAAAACAATTATGTTGAAGTTATAAATCTAAACTTTAGTTTAAATTTACAATTAATTAAAGCACTGTTATAACATTCAACTTGGTGGTGAGTAATAGTTTTTAGGAATATTATTCCTCGAATTGAAAATAATGCAAAAACCAAAGTAACCATAATTAAAAATAGGAAAACATTAAGCCAAAAGTTCAAAATTGGTTACTTTTCAATAAAACCATATATTCAAAATTAAAGTTACATTTTTATTCTACAAGTACCGTATTCGTTTATTAAATGTTAGCTAACAAGTTGGCCATTATAATTTGCCACTTGGCTTTCTTAGATGTCCTATTTTGTATCTATTTTATTTTGAGTTGAAGAGGTCATTGCAGTGCAACCTAAATAAAAGTTACAAAAAATGATTTTTAAAATTATTAATTTCCAATTGTAATATCAAATGACGACTTATTGATCACAACAATTCTGAAATAAACCCAACATTCTGTCAACTGCTAAGAAATATCATTATATAAAGTGAGTCCAAAATTGGTCACGACAGTATTGGGATCTCTCGGTTAATACTAGAGTCAAAGAATCGGTTAAATGGGGAAAGTTTTAGCAATTATGTTTGTAGAATAATGATGCTTAAAAAACCGTTACAAAAGTATGATATTTCCAGATATTTTAAAAAAGTAATATGTTGTATTTATGAAAAGTCGATATAATTTTGTTGTTTTAAAAATTTTATGAAATCTGTTAAAGCACCTTTTTACCTAAATAGAACCATGTACACAGTTTTATCCTACGACGTATCGGTTTTCTATAACCATTATCAACTTTCATGTTTCTAATAGCTTCTACATTGAGTTATTTATTCATTGAAAAATTCATAATTTTATTTAAATTGTATGGTAAACAGTATGGCAAGAAAGTGAGGATTATAACCTAAAAATATTTCAAAAAACGTTAAATTTTAAACTAAATTTAAGGAAACAACAACATCCGTTCATTTAAATTCTAAATTCTAAATTGTAGAAAAAGATATTTCTTACAAATAATTACGCCCCACGCATTAAAATCAAATCGTATTTGAAATATGCGTGGTTCACATAAATTTGTGTTTGGAAGAGCCCAATAATAATAATTATTTTTATTGAAAATTCCACAGTTGGTGGAATAAAACGTTATTGGAAAAAACGGATTTTCTCACACTTATTTAGATATCAATTATAAAAATTGAACATTCTCTCAAAGTCACCTTCCCGAAGTTCTTGTACAACAATTGGCAACATAAATAGATTTTTTCAACAACTATGTTCTTTGTTATTCTTAGGTTGTAAATATTTTTCTTGCATTACTGTTTACCACATTATTAAGAAAACATTATGTACTAATAAATAAAAAATTCAAAATGGCGGTCATCAGAAAAATCTTAGTTGATGATATTTCTAGAAAGCCGTAACGTCGTAGGACACGTGTACATTGGTCTATTTAGCGTAAAAAAAGTGTTTTTACAAATTTTAATTTTTAAAAATAGCGAGGTTATATCGACATATCTGGCAATACTGTACTTTTGGAACAGTTTTTAAGCCTACAAACATAATTGGGTAGCACTTTCCAGACTCTCTAGTTCTAATATTAAGCGAGATCCCAACACTGTTGTGACTAATTTCGGACACACTGTGTACAAAATTGGATTGTGGTTTGTTCAGATGCTTAAAAGTTAAAAACGACCGGATCAAATTGGATACTTTCTTCTGTAGATTTGTTTGTAATAATTAAGTTTAAGAAAAAAAAGTCGAACAATTCTTAAAGGGTGGTTTTTATCATTTTCTAAATTATTTAGATTTTTTCCCCCTAAACATTTTTAATTGTCGCACTTAGGAGGTATTGGCAGTAAGCAGTCGCTATGTTCCTTAATTCGAGAATATAATTTTCTCCATGTTTGAGTCATAAAAATTACCTGACTATTCAAATTCAAATTTATTCAAACAATATACGAGGGCCGTTCAGAAACTAACCTCCGGTTGATTGAAAAAAATACACCAAGTTAAGTAAAACATTTTTAATATATACATCTTACAACTACATCTTTGCACTATTTTTCGACATAGTCTCCATAACGATTGAGGCACTTATCATATCTCTTCACAAGCTTTGAAATTCCTTCTGCATAAAAATCACCCGCTTGTGCCTTGAGCCAGCCTGTGACCGCATCTTTGAGCTCTTCGTCGTCATCAAACCGCTGGGACCTGAGCCATTTCTTCATATGCATGAAGAGGTGATAATCGCTTGGCGCCAGATCTGGGCTGTAAGGTGGATGGTTGAAAACGTCCCACTTAAAGGACTCAAGAAGGGCTGTTGTTCTACGAGCAGAGTGAGGACAACTCCTTCACTCATAACTTTTGGTCCGTACACGGCACAAAGCTCACGATGAATAGCTGCTGCAGAGTATCCTTTAGCTGTAAAACCTTATAACAGCACGCACTTCACATTTGGCGGGATTTTCTATTGCAGCACACATTTCAAACTGCCACAAAAACTAAACTAGCGCAGGTACGATGTTCACTGACTACGGCTTGACTCCGACTGACCTGCTGAGCGCGTGAATGCATAGATGGCGCGCTACTCCCCCACTACCCGCACTATGACCAATCGGAGGTTAGTTTCTGAATGGCCCTCGTATATATATATATATATATATGTATTCAAGAAGAGTTCTATAAATATATTATATGTATCTATATAAATGTCGAAAGTTAATATAATAAATAAAATATATAATATAAAATAAAAGACACATCAAGTTAAAAATATATACTTTGGAACCTACTACAAGATAAATATTTTTCTATTAATAATTGCAACGGGTACACCTACAGTTGAAACGAATTTATGTCGTAATAGCAATTATTTATAACATTTGCTCTTTTAACTCTTTCAAATTCAATACAGTTTAGATTTCGAACGGATAAAGGCAGTTTGTTATAAAGTCTAATGCCCAAGAAATATTTGTCGGTAACTGACAATCTGTGAGATGGAACATTCAAGTTATCTCTATATCTACTTTTATACTCATAACCTGCACTAAGGTTTGTGTATTTATGTATGAGTGATTGGAATATAATATACGACGGAAACTGAACGCAACTTTCAAAATAAGAAATCTTAGCAACAGTACGAACAGCTTTTTTCTGTTTATATTAGTTTTTGATGTATTACACCAGACTAGCAAACAATAAGTCATATGGTTGTGAAATAATGAATGATAAGCAATTAAAGCGGCACTTTCGTCGACGTTGTTACTCATTTTTCTTATGGCATATATACTACGTGATAATTTGTTTTCTAACGCGTCTACATGCGCATCCCAAGACAATGATGAGTCTATCCCGAGAAATTTAGTACTGGATTTTACGATCTTCTATCCGAAACCAAATTCTAAAATATTTGTTTTGTTCTCGTTCATTTTAAGTTCATTTGAGCTGAACCATTTTAACGCTTTTCCGAGTTGATCTTTTAAAATTTCCAGACAATCTTCACAACTTTGGCTATTGTTAATAAGAGTTGTATCGTTAGCAAATAATAACGTATAAGTTTTCAAGTTTAAACACAGATCATTTATATATATTAAAAATAGGATAGGTTCCAACACACTACCCTGAGGAACACCCCTACCAAATATTTCCTTATGACTATCACATCTGTCATATCTTACATACTGAACCCTACTTTAAGATAACTTTTAAAAAATTTCAATACAATACCCCGTATGCCATAGTGTTCTAGTTTTTCAATTAGTATTTTGTGTGCACACAATCAAACGCCTTAGTCAGATCTACAAATGCGGCCATAGGAACGTTGCCAACTTCCAACCCAGTTAGTAAACTAATAACTTGCATCATCGCTTGTGTTGTGGATTTCCCTTTACGGAATCCAAATTGATTGTGTAATAAAATTTAGTTTTTTTCCAAATGGCTCATTAGTTGCGTTGCTATAACTTTTTCAAAAATTTTCGCAAATATCGGCGATACAGCTATTGGCCTGTAGTTACCTACCACATTCGGATCACCTGATTTAAAGATTGGAATTAATTTCAAAGTTTTTAGCTTTTCAGAAAATGTACCTGACTCAAACGACAGATTAATTATAAAGGTCAGTGGTTGAAGTATCAAACTTACGTGCTTTTTAATTAAGTTCACGCTTATGTCATGAGGATCTTTCGTATGATTTGATTTTATATCACTTATTATATGATATAAATCAATTTCATTGATAGGTTTGAGAAACATTGTCATTTGAGACGGAGGTGACGTTTTATTTTGTTTACTTGGCAGACTGTTTGCGGGTATTGTTGAGGATATTTCATTTGCAATTGTCGAAAAGTATGTAACAAAGTCGTTAGCGTTTAAATCTGTATTTTCAGATAGTATTTTTGATTTTCTTTGATATCGTCCAGTCTCAGTGTTAATTATGTTCCAGATCCAATATGTCCGCTTTATTTATATTCCGTCGTTTTTTGATTAGAAGTGCTTCATATTCTCTTTTAATTATGTTTAGTATCGCTTTGTCATGCTGTTACGAGTAACGTCATAAAAGATATACATCAATTTATTTTTACAGAAAACAATTTCTTTATCAGTAGCCAATATTTTTTTAATTCTATTTTTAGTGTAATTTTGATGATGTTTACAACGGATTGTTTTATAAGAAAAGGCAACATTAAAATATTTAAAAAATTTTTGAAAACGAAATGTTCTTGTGTACAAACAAGGATGTTCCACCCCCCAGGCTAGCCAATCTTGTAGTATAAGAAGCCAAATTATAATCCGTTAAGTTATAAAGATTAATTTCTCTCTCAGTCAACCACGTTTCAGATATTCCTACAATTTGAAAATTATTCCGAAAGACTATAAAATTAACCTTCTGTGTATTACAGAAGATTTACATATAATTAACAACTACTATTATCGATAACTTTATGTATATTTTTAGGTGAAACATGAAATTTCGGATACATTTTAATTGTTTCTTATTAATTTTTAGGTTGACAAAAGAGTTAGTCCGTCGAACAAGGTGCATCTTTATCAATTTTTTTTCCACCTAGCAAGAGGTATTTTTATTACTATAAAAGATTCCCATTGGCCCATTTTTTTAAAAAGTGACAATTTGTTTATTGGTAAATATTGTAAGAATATCGTACATACTAAAATCCAAAATTTGTGTGTTGTTTATTAGGTTTTTATGGACTTGGTTCTAGGTCAAAACTTGCGATAGAAAATGGAGGCGTTTAAGGAAGCACTAGTCCACCAGGGGTGGTTGGGCTCATGGTAAAAAATTTTTTTTTTTACACAAGCTATAATTCTACCTCAGCATTGAATTGGGGGGAGAATCGGGGGTTCAAGGATGGAAGGTGTTTACCAAGGGAGCATGGGCTCATGTGGTGAAATTTAAACATACTACTATCCGTCCGACAGGACGGCGCTAGTTATAGGCTTATAGCCCTTAAAAAAATCTACAAACTGATGTATACTGACTTCCAAAAAAATGCAACACCTAAAAGTTGTTGAACGATTTTAATGAAATTTTGAAACGTTTATTTTTATTAAACAAAGTGATGATTCAAATTTAAAAACAAAAAAACAAAAGCTTAAAAAGTTTTTTCAATAATGAGTTGCTCCGCCACTATTTGGTAATGTACTCATCTAGACGGTTTGGCATGTTATCAATCAAGTGATCTATAGCTGCCTTGTGGTATATTATCCCAAGCTTCTTGAATCCGTTGCTGAAGATCGTGTAAATTATTTGGAGAGTGCGGTAAATTACCCAGTCGCCTACCAATCATATCCCATATGTTAGATTCTTCTAAAAACCGTGTTGTAACCCTTGCCATATGAGGGCGCGCATTATCCTGCTGGAAAATGGGATTTTGCAGTCCCTGAAGATATGGAAGCACATTAGCAATGTAACCAGCTGCGTTAAGGTTGCCGTCAATAAAGACCAAGGGTGATCTGCTACCATAGCATATTGCACCCCATATCATAACTCCTTGAGTGAGGGCTGTATTGCGTGTCCTACGACCATCGTGTGTGTAATATGACATTTCCTTATTTACAGAATGTTCAAAATGTTTGGCTAAATTTGACTAACTTCAGTTGCCCAAAAGTCATTTTTTTTAAATGGAACACCCTGTATCTTGTTGCTCTATGTGATGGAGAATTAAGTGGTCTTTCAATCTTCATAAGGGTTCCCTATACCTATCTGTTACCATTTTCCTGCTATCGATGTATTTACATTCGACACACAATATTTCTCTATTTTATTAAATGATTTCTGACTAGTGGACTGTGGAAATTAAAACAATGGGCCTTATTTATCAAACTTGTAAACGTCGACGAGACACATTTTACACGATATGGAAATCCACCAAGAATATTACAAAATTATTGAAAGAACTTGCCGTTTGTTTAACAATCTACATTACCAATATAAGTAGTTGTTAAGCATGTTATAAGAAGCGGTTTTTGAGAGTTAAAAAGTTGCATAAAGTGAAATCAATAATATTTTAGCAGTAACATTCTTAAATTAAAACACTGTGATAAATTATTTAATTTTTCTTTTTGGGAGTTTTAAAATATACTTTTCGTGCAATCGCACGCGAAGTGAGTTCTTTGCGTTCGTCACACAGTCCGCGAAATAAAATGTCGTGACCGTTACCCATAGCAACGGCCGCCAAACCAAACGTCATTTTTAAATTCAAAAGTGTAAAATACAATAACAACTATATTATTTCTTATTAAAGACAGCATTAATTTTTAAATTAACAAGAAATAGGTATTTATATTACTTAGAATAAACATTAACATTAATTGTACAATTTGTATTGTAACTTATATTTGCTCCAGAAGACGAAGCAACTACATCTAATGTTTCTGAATCTACTGACCCTCGACGTTAAATTATTTTCTTTGGGAGGTAGCATTTTGGAATTACCTATATTAAAACTAGACACTACAGCTGAAGAAATTGAATTTGAAATTTGTTTCTTATTTTCGATAGAGTCTTCGACATATCCCTCCGCTACAGTCGTAGACTTCCACCCACCGTGACGCTTAAGAACAGACATACTAGCCCTGGTATTGTCCAACAACGTAGCAGAACTTCTCCGAAAACACTGTCCCGTATATGTTTCAGAATTTGGTAGTTTAAGATAATCCCACTGGGAATTTCCCAATGGTATGAACTCCAACAACTTGTGCAGTACACTTTCCGTTTGCGTATCTCAAAAATATTCGACGATTATTAACAATATATTTTGGTCGAAGAGCTGTTTATTTACGATAAATTCTTATAAAATTAATATTAGCAATATTAACCTTTAAGTGGTAACGCGGTGTCTCTCAGGCACAGACGCATTTTCAGTTTACAATATTTCTGTCATTTTTGTAAATATGTGATTTTCCTTTCAGGTAATCTTTTATTACACTATTGAGAAACGAAAGTTATAAATTCATAAGTTTTAGTGCACATCGGAATTAGTATGTAGCCTCTAAAGTGTATTGGGTTGTTTTCTGTGTCTCGGAAACACCGGGTTACTGTAAATGTCACGTATATTTTTTGAATTATAAACAGAAATATTACATTTCAATAAACACCAAAACATACATTGACGCGAGCACTTTCATAAATAACGTACATTATTACCTTTCAGTTATGCTTACGCAGTATATAACAATGTGTAATTGTTTTTAAGAGTGAATATTTAGTTGTCTAAAATATCTTACCGTGTGCGTATGCTAATAAATCTTCTAACGTCGACTGTTGTATATAATTTCAATAAAAAAACAGTTATGACAGGAACAAGCAGAGATTATTATGAGTTTCATCGACCCCTTAGTAAACAAGAATTATTACAAGCAGCAGAAGATTCTGTTGGTGAGATTGAAGAGTTTCGGAACATGCCGTGTTCAGATACGGACTTAGAGGAACATGAAAGTTTCAGTGAACATAATACTGATACTGAAGAGGAAAGTGAAACTAGCATTACGGATCATGAAGAGAAGGAGGCCGTTAAAGAACAAGGAAATTATTATTTAGGCAGAGATAAAATTTCTAAATGAGAAAAAAATCGCTTCCAGCATCCAGGACCAGACAACACAATATTGTAACACATTTACCTGGCAGTATTGGAGTTGCGCGAAGTGTTGTGAATTATTTAGAAGAATACAAATATCTACATAATTACAAAAATTAGTGGCAACTACGTTCAAAAATCTCAATGTCGGGAAACAACAGATATAGAAATGAGAGCTTTTCTAGGTTTGTTGATAATGTCGGGAGTGTTACGTGGTTCTCATTTGAACTATCAAGATTTATTTGCCCATTTCATTTCTTTAGTTCAGTTATGACATATAAACGTTTTCTGTTTCTTATGACATCTTTACATTTTGATGAAATACGTACACGGAGTGAAAGACTCAAAACAGAAAAATTAGCACCAATTAGGTCTTTATTTGAGAAAATAGTGCAAAAGTGCTCCACATTTTTCCGGCCAAGTGAATATGTAACCATAGACGAACAACTTATCGGTTTCCGAGGAAATGCAGTTTTCGCCAATACTTACCCAATAAACCTAGTAAATATGGAATAAAAATATTTGCCATGGTTGACGCCAGAAATTTTTATTGCTCAAAGATGGAGATTTACGCGGGTAAACAACCAGATGGGCCATATGCAGTTTCCAACACGGCAGAAGATATTGTCTGTAGGCTAATAGAAGCGGTAAATCAAACGGGGAGGAACGTGACCGTTGATAATTGGTACACAAATATCCCACTGGCCTTACGTTTACTTTGTCAGCATCGACTAACACTTATAGGAACAATTACAAAAAAACAAAAAGGAAATTCCTGCTGATTTTCAAGCAAATAAAAATCGACTACAATATTCAAAATTGGATTTACCAAAGAAATGACATTAATGTGATATGTACCAAAGAAGTCTAAAGCTGTTATATTACTTTCAACTTTTCACAATAATGATGAAATAGATCCAAGCACGTATGAGCCAGATAGACTTTTTACAATCTCACAAAAGGTGGTGTTGGTGTAAACGATAAACTCTGTGCCACTTATAATGTTAGCAGAAGAACTAGAAGATGGCCTGTAGTTATATTCTTTCACCTACTAAATATTGCTGCAATAAATGCCAAGGTTATATGTGAAGCAAATTCGGGAAACCCAGTAAACAGAAGCAAATTTTTGAAGGAACTGGCTTACGAAATTGTCAAACCATGGCAAGTAATAAGAGTAGAAGATACACATATTCCGAAAGCAATTAGGAAACGACTCAGAAAAGAACTAAACTTACCAGATAAACCAGTCCCCGAGCAGCCAGGAGGTCAACCCAGAAGATGCTATTATTGCCCTTTGGCTAGAAATAGGCGAATTAAACAAATATGTATGAAATGCCGGAGAAATGCACGTGGGGAACATATTAGAAACATTTGTGTTGAGTGTTTGCAAGACAATGACTAAAATTATTAATTTTTAGGTACCATGCACTTTAAGGAACAAATAATAAATATTTTTAGTTTTCAATATTGTTTTATAAATAATAAAGTACTTTTTATTTTCAAAAAATCTATATTCTTGACATATAATATTGCATCATTCGTTTAATTATATTTTAAAAGCACTTGCACAAATATTTTGGAGTCCGTGTGTACGAGACACCGCGTTACCGTAAAGATTAAGTCGAGTGACGCTACCACTTAAAAGTTAAAAACACGCCTCTTATTTGTCTTGGTGTCAGGAACGGTTACTACTAATACATCATTCTTGTCTTGAATATCTCCAATGGTCATTTTTACTAATTCATCTCACCGCACCACACCCAATAGGTATGTTTTATAATTATGACAATTGCACAAAAAATATGTGTATACCATGGCCGCGAAACTTTTTAGTGACCTCAAGATTATCCTGCCTCGGACGCAAGCGGCCTCGGCGATAACTTTTCTTTCGGTGCGTTAAAAAGCTATTTTGCGGCCTAGGTATACAAATAACTATTAATTAATGGAAACTTTTATTACAATTTTTGTTTTATAGCGCCATTATCAAAAGAAAATAAGTTTATACCTATTACTTCCAAAACTAGAGATTAGATCAACCAAAAGGGTTCATCATTGTTCACGTTCTAAGCTATTTAAAATTTAAAATATTTAATTTACTCTAATAATAATCGAATATTAATGAGGACGATTTTGCCACCGCTCAATAAAATGTGGCATAACTATCTTCCAACACATAAGAATTGGTTGATTTTGCTTTTAATACCTCAACAATGATTTTTCCTTTAGTATTCTAAAAATAAAATAAATATCAACAACTCAATAACGACAAAATTAGGTGAAAACCGTAACATTATCTTATGCCACCAAATAAATGATAAAGACAAGACTAAGCAAGAGAGACAGGGCATCAAACATTAGCATCTGGTAGACTGGGTTAATCCTTTGTCAAATTCACTAGCTTTAGGGCAGGTTGAACTACTCTCAACTACAGTTAAATAACTCTAGTCTTATTCTATAAAAGGAAAAATAAACAAAAAAGTTCTAATGTTACATTTAATTAAAAGCTTCTTGCAAAAATGTGTTTCTCTTTAAAGCGGTAGCAGCGCTTTGAATGCCTGTATTAATTTTTAAATTTATAGGAATTGTGTTTTAGACGAAATCAAATGCGACACGCAAAATAACTTTACTTAATGAACACTATCGATTCAAAATCTTATAGAGTTATCAATAAAAAGTTAAGTTTATACCAATTACAGTAAAACCTCTATTTTTGGCCACCTCTTAAAAGCGGCTACCAATAAACCGGCCAAGTTTTCCAAGTTAAAAACCAATTAAACGGAAATATCCATATTAATGATTCTCCTAATAGAGACCACCTCTCGATAACGGCCACGGCCACTTATTTGTAAACTTTTTTGGAAAAATACATGTAATTCTACCTCCCATTTCCGGCCATTCTTAAGTAAGGTCATTAGTAAACAACAGCTTAGAGTTCAAGTTGTGCATAATATATAATTGTTTTATTGTGTGAGACTTAAGTAATTACGGATATTTAAGAACGGATTTAAAGAATTTGTTCGATTTACAATACACAGTCATTACAGAGAAAGTGCAATTAAAAGGCTTATTAAGCTCACCACAAAAATTGTATTTTGCGTACATAGTTTGAGTTAGTATGTTCAACAGTGCTGTTACATATAGACGTACAGAAAAATTACAATGTCGCTAAAAAGAAAACGTTTGTCTCTTAAAGAGAAAATTGATATAATTGTGGAAAGTGAAAAGTTCAAAACCAGTGCTAGAAATTTGGTTAAAAAATTTAGTGTTGGAAAAACACAACAACCCATGTGATTTAAAAAAGCTATTTGAAGAAGGTTCCAATACAGAGCAGAAGAGAAAGTTTTCTAGAACTGAAAATTTAGAAATTGACCGAGTAGTTTACAATTGGTTTTGTAAAGCTAGGAATAAAAATATCTCTATATCTGGACTTTTAATAAAAGAGAAAGCATTGGAAGTTGCGGAAAATTAAAAAATGACGGATTTTAAAACTTCAAATGGGTGGTTTGAGAAATTTTCTCAAACACTAACATAACCTCTAAAACAATTTACGGGGAGTCAGCTGATATTAACCTGGACACTGTTGAAGCTTGGAAAGCATAGTTGTCAGTAATATTAAAGAAGTATTCACCCAAAAATGTGTACAATGCTGACGAGACCGGAGTTACCTTGCGATGCCAAACAAAACGTTCTCTTTAAAAAAAACGATAAATGTAGTGGTAAAAATGCTGCAAAACAAAGATTGACAATTTTATTTTGTACAAATATGGAAGGTGATAAGAAAAATCCGTTAATCATTGGAAAAAATAAACACCCAACATGTTTTAAAGGCCCTCATATCAACAAATTGCCCTTAGAATAGGTATCTAATAAAGAAGCTTGGATGACGGTAGAGATTATGATTTCCTCGCTAAAAAAATTGATGAAAAAATGAAAAAAGAAAATAGGAAAGTTTATTATTTCTGGATAATGCCACGTCTTATCCCAAAGTGACTCTTGAAAATGTGAACATTGTTTTTCTACCCCCAAACATCACTTCCATTGCCACCCACTAGATCTAGGAATTATCCAAAACGTTAAGATGGCCAACAGAAAGTTTTTAATCAAAAGGCTGCTAACATTCACAAATACTGAACGTCCTTTTGAAGATACGGAAAAAAGTATCAATTTAACCAGCGCTTTAGTTTGGATATCAGTAGCCTGGAGAAACGTTTCACATGTTACAATTGCTAAATGTTTTGTAAAAACAAGATTTTCGGAAAAGGTCCTGCAAGAAGATTTCGATGAAGAAGACGAAAGTCGATTAGCTCAGCTTTTTTCTGTATCACTAGAAAGTAATCAACGTATAGATCTTGAAAATTATGCATCTATTGATTGTGTTATTTTGACCGAAAGCACCAATTTAAGTATTTAAGATATAATCAGTGAATTAGACTATAGTGAAGACTGTAATTCGAACAATAAAGCTGGTGCAGAAAAATCCGAAGTTTTTACGTCAAACATTAAAGATATGGGTGAAGTGTCTAAAAAACTAAGGAATGTGCAAAGTTTTCTATTTTCTTATGATAATAGTGAGCTAGCGGTAGAAGTACTTTAAATTTTATCAAAATGTGAATCTTCTGTTTTACAAACTAAACTTAAAAATGTAAAACAAACCCCAATACAAAAATATTTCACAAGAATGTAATTTATTGGTATATAAATGTATGTATTATGTATTGAATATGTATAACTCTTTCATTATTATATATTCTAATTATTTAATATTGCATCTGCACATTTATAGTTATTCTTTAATGCGGATATATAGTACCCTATAGCAAACTGTATTATGTTCCATACTTAAAAGATTAAAATAAACAACACAAAGAAATAATTTTTTTTTCCAATAACGGCCACTTCCATATACCGGTCAGTTTTGTAGCAAATTTTAGTGACCGCTATTTAGAGGTTTTACTGTATTTCAAAAACTAAAGTGAATTTTGAGATCTGTTTTCGATCAACCGAAAGCTGTAATAAGTTTTTAGGTTCTAAGCTACATAAAATTTGCAATATTTAATTTAGTTCGGTTATAATTAAATTGAACGTGTTCCGTTATCACATAATGAAATAAATTATAATTTTCTTCCAACAAAACTGAGTCAGCTGTCCTTAAAAATAATTTTTGCTTTAGAACTGTATCAAAAAAGGCAATTCGACAAAATTGAGTGTAAACTGTAAATTATGCGACCAATGAAATGACGGACAAGATAAGGAGAGAGAGAGATAAAGCATCAAGCCGGTATATTTCTTTAATTAATTATACCTATCATTTGTTCAGGTTGCAGAAATAGTATTGGATTATACGCGGTAAAAAACTAGTACTTCTTTGATATTAAAAATATAATAAAATAAAAAATTTCCTTTGCATATAATAATATAATATATATATATATATATATATATATATATATATATATACTTTAACTTTTTATGTCGCAACTTTAGAGGTTTATTAAACTTCTAACTTCTAAATCTTTCTTGGCTTCAAATAAGTGCTCCTGAATTTATTAGTAGAAGTTTGAGTATCGGCATTGGATATTCACAATTGCAAGAATTTTTGGCAATGATAACCTAATATTTCTTCAAAAACTTTTCAATAGCATGAAAAACTGATAGGGGAAAAATGAGAAATACAAATATGTAATGAGATGAAAAAGGTAGCAAACGAAGAAAGAGCTTTGGCAATTATTGAAGGTAATGTAGAAGATGGTGTACCATTTTTAACAGTTGTTGTGGATGGTGGTTGGCCTAAGAGGTCCTATGGTCACGGTTACTCGTTAATGTCAGGAGTCGCTTGCATAATCGGCGAAAAATCACGAAAACTTTTGTATGTTGGTGTCAAAAACAAGTTCTGCTACGCGTGTTCAAGGAATACCAAAGAAACAAAAATTGTTACCGTAATTATACTGGGTCCAGCACAGCAATGGAGCACGATATTATTGTAGGATTTTCACGTAGTGAAAACAATTATGGATTACGTTATAAATATATGATAGGAGATGGCGATTCTAGTGTTTTCGCAAAAATATTCAAAATGTTTCTTACGGGCGGTCAGTTCAAAAACTTGAATGTGCCAATAACGTTACGAGGGTCTTCAATTTACATAAGATTTCTATAAAAACTATCTTCCCCATAGAATGTCGTAAAATTTTGAAGGCAAAAATTAATCGTTTTAAGGTAAATCTCAGAACGGCGATAATCAGATCGAAAGATGGTTTTCTGCTGAAAACGGATTTGAAGAACCTTTCCTTCTACAATTTTGGTTTTATTGACTATTGTAGAGAAGAAGTCTGCCAAAGAAAACATCTTAACGAAGAAAATCTCACTGGTATAATGAAACAATTTAGTATATTTGAAGAGATCAAAAAATGTATAGATAATCTAGTTAGAAAAGCAGATCGTTTGAAGCGGAATGTTACAACTAATTTTGCTGAAAGATACATGTCTTTAATTGCAAAGTTTTTCGGAGGAAAACGAGTTAATTGCACCACAGGAGGTTCCTACCAAACACGGTGTTTGAAGTTGGATTAGCTTTTAATTCTGGACAAATCTTGTCATTTTTCATTTGCTTTAAAAACTTACCTAAAAAGATTGTGTGAAAGACGAAAAAGAATGCGTCAAAATAAATACATGAAACGTAAAAATATTTCAACAAAAAAGTGCATTGTAAATGAGAACTTTTGCTGACACAAACCAAAATTACCGACCAAATGCACAAGAAACTTTACCTGACTTATCGGATGCAAAAATGGAAGTAAAAAAGTAACATATACTGTCGAGTTTGCAAAATTAAGCAGAGAATTTGGAAGAAATAGAAAGTAACACTCTCGAACATTACCAGAATTCGTTGTGGTATGATATGCGTCAAAACCAAATAACTGCGTCTAATTTTGGAACGATATGCTTTTGGAGAAAGACGACATCTTGTCATAATTTACTTAAAAGACTTCTATATTCGGCGAATTCTACAGAAGTCACAAATTTACCACCACCTTGTAGTACGGAAGAATGTATGAAAGAAAAGCAATTGAAATATTTACTGCAAAAAATAATTTGCAGGTGTCGGCTTGTGGTCTCTTCATGGAGAAAGATAATCCGTTTGCAGGTGCGTCACCGGATAAACTGATTGTAGATGATAATATAGTTACTTAAATTTAAGTTAATTTTTTAGATATATTACGTTATTACCAAAATGTTATGTTAACAATAATTACAGCTTTGAACTGCTTATATTTTATTATTATGGGTCAGGTGTCATGGCGGGCCGGGCTGCACCAGGTACTTACCCGAAATCATAGTATCCCGTTTAAAACTTATCAATGACGAAAGTAAACTTTTAGAAATGTTCATTTGAAATTTATTTGAAAAAGTGCTACCAAAAGAGCAGTTTTGGTGACTGTTTTATCCGTTTGAAAATTTAGTTTTGGGTGAGAGTATGGTTTTATTCAAAGGGCGGTTAGGTTTCAAACAGTATATAAAGACAAAAAGGCATCGTTTCGGATTAAAACTGTACTTCCTATCGGACTACAAAACTGAAATTGTTTTCGATTTTGTAGTATATGTTAGAAATGACTGGATACTTAACATTCCTAATATGTCAGAAGAAGAAATAAAAATTGAAGAAAAAAGTTATTGCAGAATAGTCATTACATCGCGACGAGATATATCGAGACACTCTTGGACAACATCGATGTAATAAATGGTACGAGGAGAGACGAAAGCGTCTAACAGTTTCTAGGTTTGGACGAGTTTGTAAACTAGCAACAAATACATCTTGTGAAGAATTTGCTTTACCAACAATTTTTTGATTTTGCAACTACCCAATGTGGTAAAAAAATGAGTGTTGGAATGAGTGTCAGGATGCTTGAAGATGGGATCCATATTCGAAATTCTCAAATAGGTTTTAAACTTAAAGTCATTGACCCATCAAATTTTTTTTTATTGAAATTATTTTTTTTAATTTTTATTTTATTTTATTTTATTTCAATAAAAAAATAATTTGATCGATCAATGACTTTAAGTTTAAAACCTATTTGAGAATTTAGAAAAAAATGAGCATAGAGCTGTCAGTGATTTTGAATCTCAAACAAAATTGAAAATTAAACCCTGTGGATTATGCATTGATGAAGACCATCCGTTCTTAGCTGCATCTTTAAATGGAATTACAGAAGACAAACAAGCAATAATAGAAATAAAGTGTCCATATAGTGCACGAGCACACACTCCCAAAGAAGATGTTGTAAACAAATAAATTACATTTCGTTTACTTGGGCCTGATTTTTTTACTTCCAGTTAACTTTATCAGTCGGTTAACTCCTATGGAAACACAGCATTAAACCAATCAAATTTTTAAAAACTCGCGTTTCTAAGATGATTAACCGACAGATAAAATTAACTGGAGATGAAAAAATTAGGCCTTAGTAATGGAATATTAAAACTAAAGAAACAAAATCAATATATGCTTCAAGTTCAAGGACGATTAATATTTGTTATTTTGTGGTTTGAACACCTAAATGTGTATCAGTAGAAATTATACATAGAGGCATGTATTTTGGAAATCTGTAATGCTTCCAAAGCTACAGTTTTACTTCAGTCCATTACTTTCTGAGGTATTAGATTCACGACAATCGCGAAAAATGGAAATTAGACAAACTTTTTTAACACAAAGCGTAATTACAAATCACACCCAAGTCTGTTTAGTTTAAGAATAGGATGACGTCAAACTTAGTAATTTACTGCAGCCAATATAACATTAAAAATTTTCTGTTACCATAATGTAAATTATAGAAATTTTAGTCGGTTTAAAAAAGGTTATGATTTTCAATGTAATTCGAATGGCAGGTAGTAGAAAAGGAAAGTTATATGCAAAAGTGACGTCATTTTATTGCTATGGTAAACGAACTTTAGTAAATAATTAACATTACCTTACATTGCGTTATTTATAATTGTTTAAATTAGTTATATATTAAATTGTCATACAGCCGTTTTGATTGTGATACTTGTGCTTGCAATAACAGGCATAACGGCTACTTTTATTAATTAAAAATAGTTATTTGTGTAACGAGTTTAACAAATATGCTTTTTGCACATGTTGCACACAACATTTTTTCTACGATCGAAAAAATAAAAAAAGTAAAATAAAACTACTTTTTACACAAGTGCAAAAAGAATTTACTTTTTGCACTGATAAATGCAAAAAGTGCACGATCGTACAAGAATGGATTTTTCTTGATTCAATTATTAAGGTATTTAATTTATTTTGTTTCTTACGTATATGACTTTTTTACCTTTAGTGTATGGTTATGATTTTTATAGTTTTATAATATAATATGAGCTAAATTAGCTTGTGTGCTATTTGTGACTAATAATTTTTGTAGATTTTTTAATATTGAAATAATTGTTTATAATATTTATATTAGCTAGGTTTTCAATCCAATTGTTGGTACTTAAATTTTCATTATTTATTAATATATTATGTTTTTATCATTAATATGAATTATTTTCCAAATTTTTCTTGACAATTTTATTATCTACTTTAAAAGATAATTGGTTATTACAGAAAGTGTAATTCTTCGCTATTACATTCTTCCTTTATACAAAGGATCTTAAATTAATATAAATCTAAAATAATAAAATAAAAGGTATTATTGTTTTGAAAAGATAAGAGTCTCATATGGATTATTTTTTATGTATTGAACAACCCTCAAATAAAATCAAAGATACAATTAAAGCGGTCTATTGTGGCGGGTTAAGGGTCTAGACTACTACAGTTAAAAACCAGTGAAAAAGTCAAATTTTTAAAACGTTTTTTTAGGGTTAAGTTTGACTTAAAAAAAGCTCAATAACTCAGATTATTGAGTAAAACATTTTCCAGTCAGGTACCGTTTTGAAAATTGTAAAATATTACGTAATATGCTCTAATTAAATAAAATATGTTAAACTTTTGGACGGAATTGTGTGGTTTCTTTTAGAGTTACAGATAAAATTCTTGTAACGTCTGATGGGTCTTTAATTGCTCTAATACGGTACTGTTTTCGTTTTTTGTTTAAAAAATCGTTATTCCAATAATTATTAGATTAATAATTTGAGAATATGCAACCCACATTGCATCGTACGAACATCTGTAGAATATTTCCCAGCCTACCAGCAAGTAGCCTCTGGCATTCAAATGATTAAATCCGTGTTTATTGACATTTCAGTTTGTCGTTTCTTTGTTTACCTATTTTTGTGAGTGACTTGTTATAGAGACAACATTTTTATAATCAAACTTTCAGTTATGTAATAAATTATTTGGTATGATGTATGTATTGACAGTAATTTATTGAATTACCTATCTACCAAAATCAAATTTTAATTTCTAAGCCTATTAATCCAATGATATGCTTTGCTACACTTACAGTGTAGGTTATAAAATCATGTGTGATACTTACTAATTTTTAATAATTTATAAAAATAAAATAATTAACCATAAATACATATTGTTTGTAAACACTGAATGTGATACATGATTTTAGCCTGTACTGTAAGTTTATGAATCGGTTTAGCCGGATTATGATGGGTCTACAAATTAAACTATCTAATTTTATTTAGTTTTATTTGTATAAATGAAAATACATATTTTTATTGAGTTACCTATCTTTAAATTCGTATAAGTTATTATTAAATAACACGTTTTAAGTAATTATGTAAAATTAGTTTTAATGGTTTAGTTATTCATTATATTTTTACCAGTGCTACCTACATATCAGTCATAACAACAATGTAAAAAAAATTTATAATTCTTCTTTTTTAATTTTTCGAATAGGCATATTTCTACTCTGCCTCGAGTCAACGATCTCCGGTAATAAGGCAAATAAATAAAAAGTGATTAAATGTTTTTCCATATTTTGCACCCAAAAATCATGATCATAAAAATTTTTTCAACAAACAAATCTTTCCTTGTATAAACAACAAAATAACAATGATTTCTGTTAGATGTACGCAACTGGCCCTGAATCTGATACATGTAATTGTGGTTTATTTTTAAAGAAAGTATGTTTTGTGTTTTTCTTAAATATTTTATTAATTGTTTTTCAACAGTTTCTTCTATGGTATACACTCTTGCTGAGTACGGGAATTTTATTTCTACAATGGCATTTCCATCTATTAATCCATCAGGTGATGATCTAATAAATTGGTACTCTTTGTCTACGAATAATCCACATTCTTGCACTGTTTTACTAGTTAAAGCCATAAAAGCTTCTTTGGCTTTATGTTCCATAAGAATACCATACTCCATCGAATTAGATTTTTTAGTTTCTGAATAATACAAAATAGTTTTTACTAGGTTACTGGTGCACGTACTATTTCTCATTTTGCATATTGCCCCGAAATGACTTGCTGTGATCCGATTTCTTCGTTCTTTATGCCATACAGGATTTCCGTTTTGTCCATTGGTATTCTTTAATATAATGATTCGATCATTTTTTGACATCTGAATAAGAAATGTATTTTTAGCGGTAACTAGTTCATAAGAATTTTTGTCATTTATAAATTCTGTTACTGCCCCATAATCGCCGTCTTTAGAGAAGGTACTGTAGGAAGTTGTTACTTTCTTCTGCTGCCTATTAATTATATTTTGCTTTGCTTGTGCAAATTGCGTTGTGTAAATACCCACTTGCCCACCAAAATATCGTTGTACAACTTCAACAAATGCTCCACGATTACTGTAAGAAATTGCAGCAGCTTTACATCTCGATGCGTAAGAGCCTTTTTTAGAAAAATTTACACGTTTTCCACCTAGAAACTTATTCACAATTGAATTGTAACTTTCCGCATTGTTAGTGTTAACGTCGACTAATAAACTAGAAGCATTATTTACTACCCGCATAAGAGTGGTTTGAAATTTGTCAAATATTTGACAATTTTTAAAATCTGCATAACAATTATGTTCACTTACTTTAGGTCCTTTGCAAAAATATCTATAAGAACCATCCTCATTAATACATCCATGATGGTCTCCAAAGATATGATGCGGTCCATTCATTATGTCTAATTTAAGACTTACAATTTTTTTCCATTGTTGATATTTGTTCTTTTTTTCTGTATTGAACAGCGCCTACAATAGCAGTTCTGAATCGCAGTAGATTTCTTTTTATTGTCAACTTCATATGTGGACTATTTTTGGCCTGTCATTCAAATCTTTAATTCTTCTACAAAAATTACGTAGTATGTGATTTCTGCATTCTACTTTTTCTATAAAAACTCCTGGTCCATACGGTTGGGCTTTTCTTATTTTTTTTTGCTAACACTGCTATCTCCATCGCCAATATAGCGAGTGTATTTTAATTTGTGAGTATCCAGCGAACTTCAAAATCTATCGTGTATTATAGCTGATTCCATAGAAGTAGAAATACCAGACCAATTTTTATAACAAACGTGCTCTGGGATTTCTTTGGAAATCTTGTTACGCATACTGCAGAAGGAACAATATTTGTTTTTTACACCGATGTGAAGAATTTGTTTTGTACGTGCACCATTGATGCAACCTACTCCAGACAAAGCATTATAATTTGTTTTATAAGACTTTTTGGACCAAGCCCCATCTACTAATCAAAACCTGGTGTTCCTCAATAATTCCTATCACAAGTAATTTTTTTTTTAAATTTTTTAGCAATAATTTAATTTATGTGTAAAAATCTCAATAAAGTCTGGTGTAATTAGGCATGAAAATTTCCCTCGTCGGTAATCCGATTTTAGTCTAACAAATCATGTACACTCATGAAATTTAAAACTTGGACACCACAATTTCTGTAAACAAAAGTTTGCACATTGTGAAGCGGGTTTAAGAATATCATTTACAATTCTAACAGCAGGTAGTCTCAGCAGGGGTTATCTTATAGAAGGACTGTAGAATAAATCATTACACTAAGCACGTTTTAGAAAATAGGTAATTTACGTTGCTTACTTAATATTTTTCTTTAAAGAATATATTTGAAGGTATCGCTAATTAAACATCATAGCTCAATTAATTATCGAATCAAAATTTTGTTTAGAAATAGTTCGGGATCTGTTGAATTAACATTTTCATAATGTATTTTTGTTGTTAATGGAGGTCACACCCATTATTGATTTCTTATATTTATTTATATAGTAATACCTTTATTTAAAAAAAACGTTTTCATTTAATTTTAAACTATAACTTGGTATCTTAATTATAATTATGTAATAAATTCTTGTCAAAAACTAAATATATACGTTGACAATAAGAATTGCCTTAGTTTTTATTTTCACTTTTTATATTAACTACAGAAAAAAATGAAACGTCATAAAATATACATTTTGTAAGGACTAAATATTATGAATAGAGAGTTTAATGATTTTTTTTAATAACTTACAATAATTAGTAGGTTAGATTTATTTAAAAATAAGTAATAATCAGTCAACCCAAATAACCATGTTTAGTTTTTGATTTAATTTAAAAGTTATTGCTTGTAGACGTTTTTAAATCAAAATTATTTCTAATTTTATTTTGTAAACATTTCCTAAACAAAATTTTGATTCGATAATTAATCGAGCTATGGTGTTTAATTAGCGATACCTTCAAATATATTCTTTAAAGAAAAAATTAAGTAAGCAACGTAAATTACCTATTTTCTAAAACGTGCTTAGTGTAATGATTCATTCTACAGTCCTTCTATAAGATAACCCCTGCTGAGACTACCTGCTGTTAGAATTGTAAATGATACCCTTAAACCCGCTTCACAATGTGCAAACTTTTGTTTACAGAAATTGTGGTGTCCAAGTTTTAAATTTCATGAGTGTACCTACGTATAATTTTTTTTCCGAACATCTCGAATTTTTGAAGAAAATTCTAACAAAAAATAATTTTGGAAATAATTCACTCTAGGGATATTATAAGTGAATAAAAGATGTATCGTATCGTATCTAATTTATGAAAACGTTTGCTTTTAAGTACAAGAGCCCTAAATAATTTTCTCAAAAAATATACCAACGCTTTTCTAACCTTGATTTAGAAATCTAATGAAATATTGAGTATGCAAATTAAATTTTTTTAATAATACACGCAAAACTTTATTGTTTTTTCCACGTTTTAGATTATTGTGTATTTTCAATTAATACATAAAAATTGGAAATATATTAAACCTTGATTTTGTATAGATTCTAATTTTTGTTTAGCGTTAATATCATTATGTATGTGTAGGATTGTAATATTCAAAACAAGTTAACATCTCTAACGATACAAAATAAAAAAATTACAGCTAGCAATTTCAACAAAAGGAAATCTTATAATCTCCTGCCCGCATGAATGGTCACCTCAAATTGTTTAGCCCGCCCTGGGCTATTTTTCAGTGGAGATTGGCGCATCTGATAAAAAAAAGAATAAAGGGCTTCACGCAAATAAATTTAAAATAAAATTGATTGTAGAAGAATAATAAATTATAATAACCTTAGTACTCTTTTATACATATTGTAACTAAACAATAATTATAAAATAAGGTTGATGCAAATTTAAATACTTAAGGGTCCTGTGCAATCATATCTATTACCATGCTAACTTTATAATAAGACTGTGCCTTTATTTTTTCATTGCAAGACCTAAAAATGGGTTACGTAACGCACGACTTTGTTTTCTATCACCTTATTATGTCTGATTTAATTTTAATTTGATCAATTTGATGTAATCTTTAAAAATGATAAATTTTTAAAATAAGATTACATGAAAAGTATACGTTCTTACAAATTGAATTTTTGACATTAGGTGCAACATAATAAACTCTACAATGGTATTAAAAAGATTTTGCTTTAAAGTGTATACAAGAGCTGGAATTAATTAATTAAATATTGAAAATTGGCAACCAACATTACACGAAGTATGAAAATCAGGGCCTCGTTGGCATGATTTACAACAACTTATTAATATAACAATAGGTATAGATAATCCAGTGTAATCCTTCAGTTAGGTTCTTTACCACTCAGCGCAGGTAGAAAAACCCAAAGACAGCACAATTTTTCAAGTCAACATTTATGTATCTTAGTCGTTTTCTTGTTTTGTGCATGAAAGTCGTATTTTTCAGTGGCGCTTTATCAGTGTTCTTATATTATAACGGACTTGTTTAGTTAACAGTTAATTAATTACTTTTGTGTGTGTATGTGTGCTCGGATGTGTGTGTACTATATGTGTGCGTGAATTGAGGTGTGCCAAAATATACTTTAGATTTTGTTGTAAAATGGGTCTTCATAGTAAAACTAACAAAACCTGTGGAGCACAGCGAAAAAGTAAAAAGAATCTTGCCAAAGAACGTTGGAAGAAACGAACGTAAGTATGTTTTCTATAAAAAAAGATAGTTAGAAGGGTCCCTCAAAAAGTACCGTTTCACGTAAAGCACTGAACAAAACATTCATAAAACATGATGGACATATAAAATGCTTTATTTCATACTGTACTCAATTCTTTGTTTTCTTGATTAATTCTTAGCCCGGCAAATGAAATTTTACGGTACTGAAATCATTTACTCGTAGTGACTTGATTATTAATAATTTTAAGCGAGATGCGATTATTGAAATCAAAATATTAAACAGTATGAAATAAAATGTTGTACGTCACACGTCCGTAAAATGAGTACAGTACTCGTTCCTCGCCTCGGCCGTAAACTCTCACTCATAACAGTAAAACCTCATTTTCCGGACGTATAACGTAAATAACTATTATGTAATAGACAAAAGCAATGTTTTTATTTGCCATTTCCTTTATACTCTATTTTATAAATAAGTATGAGTTTTGCGACAGTTTCCCTTTCCATACCTAAAATTTTAATACCCTATTTTTTCACGTTTTCTGCAAAACAATTTTTTTCATTTTCGGCCTTTCCCGGCGCGAAGCTGAGGGAAACAAAAACCGAAAGCTAAAATCTAATTTTTGCCGTGTATAATACACAATTTTTTTCTGTGACGAGAAACACGACGATTTAATATTGGAAAAGCATATTACAATAAAATTAGAAAATTATTGAGGTAAAATTTGATGTTAAAAATAGTAAGCTGTTGTATCTTTTGTGGTTGTATGCTAGCGACGACGCAATTAGACCTGATGCGTTACTTGTTTCTAATTCTAAAGAAAAAATCAATACAAATGAACTTCCATTATCGAATCATCATTCGCGTTGAAGTATAATTATCAATTTGCTTAGTTATAAGAAGTGCGTGTAAAGAAAAGGTTTATGTTTTTATATTTTGTGAGAGAACAAAGGAGATGACAGGAATTTCTGATTATTACAGTACCACTAATGTCATGTTTGGTACTTATTGACTGATATGATGATATGATATTTTTAAATCACAAAGATACATTTTTAGCATCAACCAATTGTTATTCAATAATTATTCTAAACTATTGTTGTCGTTTTTAATAGAATTTGTATGTTTCAATTACTTTTAGTATTAACGAGCATACTGAATTCAGTCAACACCGGAGTCAACATGATTTGGACAACAGTGATGAGGAAATACTCGAATTGGAGATGGAAATCGAAACTTCGCCAGATACACCTAAACACTTTCATGGAAAGCGAATCGTTGGCATTCAGCATTTGTGGAACAATTTAAAGTTATTAAAACACTCTGGGTTTGGGTGTGACTTTTATGATTTAGAAATCATCCGTGAAAAACGTCACGGTCTTCAAAGTACGTTTTTGTTAAGTGTAAGATGTGTCATTTCGAAGGTTGTTTTACCACTACAGATAAAACAAGTGATGTGGATATTAATGCAGCTGCAATATGTGGAACATACGCAATTGGGATAGGTTACACGCAGTTGACAGAATTAATGGCAGCAATGGATGTTCCAAATATGTCCTCACATACTTATGCAGCATATGAAGAAAAGGTGCAAGCTGTAATTAAAGAAAACATTTATGAGGATATGCTGGAAGCAGGTAGACAAGAAGCCGAATTAGCAATTGAACAGGGAGAAGTTGATGAAGATGGAATTCCGCTTATTACTGTAATATTGGACGGTGCTTGGAGTAAGCGGTCATATAGAAGTAATTATAACGCAGCATCCGGAGTAGCATCGATCATTGGGGCACGTACAAAAAAAATATTGCATATTGGCGTGAAAAACAAATTTTGCCGCGAATGCCAAATATTAAACACAAATAAAGACAAAGTAAAATTGAAACCCCATAAATGTTATAAGAATTGGAATGGAACATCAACCGCAATGGAGTCTGCAATCATTGTTGAAGGCGTAAAAAGTTCCGTTACTACACACGGTTTAAAATACTCAAAAATTATTGGAGATGGTGATAGCAGCGTGACGAAAAAAATTCGTGATGCGAAACCATACGGTCCTGACTTTTTATTCAAAAATAGAATGCAAAAACCACTTGTTGCGAAATTTTTGCACAAGAATTAAAGAATTGGCCAAAGCGCCAAAATTGAACCCCAAAATTAAACTTTTTTAAAAATAATAGTACAATTCTTCGATTACGAACTGCTATTGTAAGTGCGACCAAGTTTAGAATTGCCAATGATACACCAATGTATGAAAAAATTGAAGAATTGAAAGACGATATTTTAAATGGTCCAAGCCATATAATGGGATATCATGACAATTGTCTAAATTCATTGGGGGAATATAAATATTATTGTAAAGGTCCAAAAGTGGGAGAGGAAAATCTATATACATTATTTCTTGAAAGTAGCATCAGTGATGATTTTCAGAAAATATTGAGTAGAATTGCTAATCATGCGTCTAGTTTGTTAGTGTATTGCGATACAAATGCAGCAGAAAGTTTTAATAGTCAAGTTAATAAAACAATAGGCAGTAAACGTATTCATTTTAGTTTAAAAGGGAGCTACGAACACAGATGTTATGCAGCTGCATCAAATTATAATAAAAACCGTTCGTTCTTTATGTTAAAAAAAATTAAACAACACCAAACCATTGGGTTTTACACAACAAAATATTTTAATAAACTTCAAAGTTATACTAATAAAAAACGTCCGAAAAGAAAAAGGGAAATCTTTTCTGAAGATTGTGATTATGGAAATGAAGAATGTGAAGCAACGGATGATAAATTTGGCGAGGACTATAAAAATCTTCAAGAGGCTTTTTTGAAGAAATTAGATTCAGTAAACATAACAGCCGTAGAAATACAAACAAGGGGTCAATTTAGAAATCCAGAATGGTTTCGAGAAAAATTAATTAGATTGACCGCTAGTAATTTTGGAAAAATTTCTAAAATGTGATTAAGTACTTCTACAGCTTCGACTGTAAAGTCCATTTTATATCAAAAAATATTAAAGCAAAATCATTGGAATATGGTATTTTAAATGAGGCAAAGGCAATAAATGTGTTTTGTTTAAAATATAATAAAGTTGTAAAACAGTGTGGTTTGTTCATTGATCAAGACCATAAATATTTGGCAGCTTCGCCAGATGGCTTGGTAGAAGAAAATAGTATAATAGAAGTAAAATGTTGTTACGCCGCTCGCAATCTTGATATACGGGAAGGAGTAATTAAGAAATTAATTTCTTTTTTATATATAGACTCAAATAATGAAATGAAATTAAAAACAGATCATAGTTATATGTACCAAGTACAAGGTCAGTTGAAAATTACTCAAAAATCCATTTGTTACTTTGTAGTATTTACAGAAAAAGATATATATATATATATATATATATATATGTATAACAATAAATAAGGACGATAATTTTTGGCTAAAATGTTTCCAAAACAAAAAAGTTTTACTTTTTGCACTTTTGCCCGAAATTATTGATCCCCGTGTATCTCGCAATTTGCCGATTAGGAATGTTTTGGTAAAAGATTTGTAATTTCATTTCTATTTATGTATCATAAGATTATTTTTAATTATCTCTTTTGTAAAATTGAGTTACTTCCAATAATTGAAACACATACATATTTATAGTATTAGGTATAGAAAATAAGTTGAGAATAAATCAAAAATATATTTGTTACTTCGAAATAAGAACGATAATTTTCGGTTAAAAGTGTTTTCAAAACTAAAAAAAATATTCCTCAGTCTTTTTATAAGAAATTATTCATTCTCATGAATCTGATAATTTACCGATGAGGAATGTTTCGGTGAAAGATTTCAAGTTCAATTTTCATTTATGTATCATAATTTGGCATGTGAAACTAATATATGTGTTACTAATAAATTCTGTTATAATAAAATTGATTTTTTAAATAATTTAAATACAAATATTGTCAATGCACACAATTATTTTCACATTAATTATTTCCTGCAAAATAAATTTCGGTAAAGCAAAAAGTATTGAATATTTCAAGTTAGTATTATTGTATTGGGTTAATCCGCTTACAATGGTTTATCTATTTGTGTAAATGCGTCCTGTAGAGAGAAGAATGACAGTGATGTTTTTACAACTTTGTGCATCTTGAGTTGCATACTTAAAAATACGAATTCTCGTTTCACTACATAGGACCCTTAATAATAAAAAAATAAAATTACATGCACTCTAAGCGTCGTTGGGCAACCACACCAGTCACAAACTTAATATAAAATTTATGTACCTAATTTAAAATAAATAGTTAATTTGATGTGTTTACTTTTATAAATTTAATTAAATTTTCTAATTGAAATCATTCCCAAAAGCAAAATGTTTTAAATAAAAATACACATATACGTATATGTTAAATAATTTTGTCTTAAAGACTTACGATACTGGAATCTACCCCTTTCAACGACCCTCGTGATTGGTTGGGCGGTGAAGATCCAGACTATGAAAACAGTGGTACTACCCTTGGATGATGTATTTGAATAGGTGATTATTAACCATAATATTTTACACGTCGTTAGTTGGAATAGCGCCGTTGATGTAATTAAAAATGTAAAATTAGACGGAAAACAAAAGCCTAAATTGAAAGATATAAGTTTAAATAACTTATCAGCACTGCACATACCTAAGATGGTGAGCGGCTTTGACGAAGTAATTTGTTGATTGTAACAAGGTAAAGATCCTCCAAAAAGGAGTTTGAAAATATAATTTTTCGGCCAAAATGACACAATCAAATATTTATATTCTTTTAAAAATAATTGTTTAATAAATCCAGCAGTAGCTGGCGAAATTATTGTATAAACAATTACACCTGTCACAACTCAACAAGAATGAAAAAATAGTAAGCACGAAATCGAAAACTAAAACTATCATGCAGCGTACTGTAAGCCAAAATTTACAAAATTTAATGTGGGATAAAAGAAGCAATGTAAGTGGCTCTAGAGTAAAGGGAAAAGTTTCACTACAAAGCACGAAATTTAAAACGACGCGTAACAATATTAATCGCGTTTTTAATTATGTATGCTTCTTCCGAATTTCTTATTGATATGAAAATGTTTTATACGTTTGCCTAACCGGGTAAACATGGTCTAGGTACTTATTTATTTAGTTTATTTATACATTGGCAATGTTTTGTTTTTAAAGTAATTATATTTTACATAAACATATTTTTAAAGATACTAATTGCAAATTAGTAATTTCAATAAAATTAAGTTTGACTTCCTTATTTTTACCAATGCTTTTACTATTTTGCGAACCAAGATTTCCACAACAATGCACACCTGCTGAGCATAATCCTGTAAACGATTGTAATCCTCTTATAGTCTTCAGAAAGTGTCGTGTGTTGAGTAGCTAGTTTTATAAAGGCGAAACTTGTGAACAAATTTTATATTTGTTTTCAAATTACGGGATTCGCTTATAGTTTGTAATGTAGCTGGATACGAAATCGTACTGATAATAGTTGAAATTATTGTATTAAACCAATCAAAAACATTTTATATAGTAAGAAAAATGCAATGACATCTTCATTTTAATGGAAAAACTTTTTATTGCTCTTTGTGGAGAATGATTATGTATCGCTCTATGCTATAATCAAAGGCTTTCGTTTTATCTGTTCTAGTACAAGAGTAATTTTAAAAGTAAATTGGTAATTTTGGGGTAAAACATCAACTACCCGTGTATCTGCCGGGTACACAAGACACAAGCCTTAAGGGGGTTTCCTACCTTTAAATATATACTACCGAAGCATCAATGTAAATCAAATACAAATGAATATTTCGCATTTTTTTGTACGTTGGATTAATTTTTTTTATGTGAAGTTGGGTATCAAAATCATTAGTAAAAAAATGCAATTGTTTCACATTGACGAAATTACTGTACGTTGTGAAAATTTAATTACAAATATTATAACTAATAATCTCAAATAAAATCATTGAAAAGCTGATTGACAAAACAATGGGTTTAACCTACATAATAGTAATTCCAAAACTTTCGGTTACTTAAAAATACATACCTATTATTGTTAGGAAACGAATGTATAAAACTAGAGCGTGTAAAATTACGAGAAGCATGCTTACGTATTTAGATAACAAAATATGTAAACTATTTAAGTATGTGTATTATTACCTATTAATTTTTTTGTCTTTTTTCTACCAATTCCTGGTGAGATGCTAATATCCTCTCTGGTTCACAAAGCGGAAGATTCCTATGCATTCTCGAATCTACCAATTCTGGTAGTTTAACAGTCACCATAGAACAATTTTGCAATTTTTGTGTCTATAAACAATTGATCTTTAGTCACTGAAAGCACTTTTAATTCACTTACAATATATACCACATAGTCACATAAATCAACGTTTGCGCACTGCATTTGAAATTGTATTTGGTAATAGTATGGATGAGTCCTTGGTAGAAAAAAATGGCCGTCTTTATCTAAACGAAGTGGAAAACCCGGAATAGTCTCACATGTTTTGCGTATTGAAGAACAATATCTTCCTCTGTACGGACATTTTATTTCAACAATGTGTAAAAGACTGCCGTCGTCGTGACGCACTGCGCCGTCTGGTGATGCAGCAAGAAAACAATATTTTTTATCAACAAAAAGGCCACATTCTTGTACTGAAACACCTTTTAATTTTTTATATTTTTTTCTGGCGATCACTTCGTTGTTTTTACCCCACATTATAAGGTCGGTACAAAGAGTTGAAGGATACAGCAAACTTTTTACAAGACGAGCAGATATCGTTGAATCTAATCGGCAGGGCACTGTTTTTATATTTGAAGTTGTAACTCTCTTACGTCTTTCTTCCTTCCATAACTGGCAACTGGATTGACCCCTTGTAGTGATTTCAATATTACGTCTTTGTTCGGGAGTCACTTCAACATTATTCCTATGAAAATCACTGCACAAGAACTTTAGTAAATCATCAGTTGCATCGCATGCTCCGTAATCTAAATCTGACACAACTGGAGCACATCGTTTGCTGCCATTTTTTTCTGATGAGTCATCGTTGTGATGGAATAGGCGTTTACGACATCTAGTTTCTCTATTACGTTTCAATTTACGGGTACGTTTCAAAATCATGCGAGTCATTGGTGATTTTGGATTTTTATTGTACATGCTTTTAAAAGCACTTTTGTGCCATTCCTGTCTACATTCGTTTTTTGACAGCAAAGCAATTGTTACTCTTCTTCCATAGCTTTGAGCTTTTGCATAATCTACTCTTTTTTCACCCGTGCATTTTGATATGGAACTCATAAAGTTCTCAGCAGGATTGTTCGTCTTTAAAAAAATTAAACTTTCTGTGAGAGCATTTAAAAGGCTTCAAGCTTCTTTAGTATATTGAAACATATTTGTTTTTTGTAACAATGGCATCATGTTTTCTTCAGCATTGCGATCATTCAAGTGGTCCTGGCACTTAGTGTGATCACCAAAAACATGAAATGGTAACACTTCGAGTTGATCTCTTACGGTCCTAACGCGTTCTTTAAAATCTTCTTTACTTTTTTCTGCTTTTTGTTGGGAAATAATGCCATGAGCACCATACGATAAATCTGGAATTTTGGTTTTTAGAAACTTTCTACACAATAATCCACTTTTTCCGGGGAAGAGTTTTGTATTATCCGATATTTTATGGAGCTTGGAACAAAAATTGCGTACTGCATGGTTGATGCATTCAACTTTATCTATTCCAAGTGTGGAAGCATATGGAACTCGCTTTCGAAGGGTTGATATTACAGAAGAGTCTCCATCCCCAATTATTTTGGTACACATAATGCCATGTTCTTTAAACAACCATTTTACACCGTGATAATGTCACTTTCCGTGGCTGATAAAGATTTGTTCCAATTTGCATTGCAAACAAATTTTTTTTAGTACAATCCCCAATGATTACAGCTGCTCCTGTATTTGAGTTGTAAGCGTGTCTATAAGTCTTTTTTCCCCAGCCTCCATCAACAATTACGGTAATACATGGGTGTCCGTCTTTGGAAATATTTCTTTCTTTAATAGCAGCTTGTTTCTTTTCTTCTATATTCTTCAGTAATTTTTCTTTTTCTAAATTTTTGAAAATTTTGCCTACTTTTTTTTCATATTTCAAATATGTACTGTTAGACATATATGGCGATTGCAATACTGCACAAAATTTCTCTGCTTGAAAAAATCCAATGCCAATACTGAGTCCAGCCCACACCGCATCAGTATTTACAGAAGTTGGATCAGCAGTACAAAAAGTGTAAGAAGCATTACACAGAAACTTGCTACAAACAAATTTCAAAAGGGATGCCATGCCACAATGTACAGTTTTAGCTAATACAAATTCACCCCCAAAAGGGCAACTACTGCTGTGTAGCTCTACAATTCGGGCATTCTCTACAAATTTTCTTCTTTTCTCATGTTCCACATGTAGACTTTTAATCCGATTGTTTATTTATTTATTTATTCAAATGGTACATTATATTATTTTTCATAAATTTAAGTATTTAGGAAAAATAATTTGCTGTAAACTTGTATTAGAACTATTTTTCATCATATGCGATGTAGAATTCTAAGACCATCACTTGTTTTAAATATATTCATCTTAATACAACAAAATGAAGATGAAGCGAACAAGAAAGCATCAACATTTTTTCAAGCTTGGTACATTTTTTGTTACACTAGAATTGACCGAAAATTATTTTAGGATGATTACGTTCGGATGAATAGCATGATATACAAAATGTACTTACTTTTTTTTCCTCTTTCTTAGCATAGTTGCTGTTTGTCTGGATTTTTTGAGACATTTGGATGGGATTAAGCCCCGTTTTTTTATTTCATTTTTTAATAGTGCCATAGTCTATGTAGTGGAAATGTATATAAGAAATGTTTTTGAACAAACTTGTATCACACTTACTTTCAGAAATGAAAAATTTATTCCTTAGCTTGCGTTTGTTACATCGAGTATACTCAGTATACTATTGGCGCGGAGTAATAAACCTGTCAGAATTATCGAATCTCCCGTATTGCAGTGGCGTAGGTACCTGATACGTTTGGAAAATCATATTTTTAGTAGGTAAATAAATTATAATAGTAAAATCTACCTTGATATGCATTATTATGTGGTTTCTTTTACTGTTTCAATCCTTACTTTGTGGAATCTATTTTTCATAGTAAATAATTTAATTCAGCAATATTCCACCGTTTAATAAGACATAAATAGATACAAAACTTTTGTAAAACACAGTATTTGAATATAAAATTAAACTCTAAAATCGATAAATGACAAATGTGTCGTTTCTCAATTTGTCTATTTTAAATTTTAAGTTTTGCAAAAGTTATGAATCTATTTGTATCTTATTAAACTGTGGAATATTTCAAAAAAAATTAGTTACTATTATGTGGTTTGTTTCTTATTATTACAATTAAGAATCGATATAGCTAAATAAAGTAATTTTAAAACAATTATTCTTTAGCGTCAAAATGTGTGTTGGATTATCTATCATCAGGTAAAGTGGGTCGTTAGCGCAGTCATTACGGCAGACGGGTTGTAATTTCTGCGAAAGATTACAGATAATTAGTTGTTTGACCGAAGGGCTTCGTATACTTTCTAAATGAAAAATATGTTTAGTTTGTTATTAGCAATGAATCGGCTTGTTTGTTTGTGTGTTAGTGCAAATAATTTTGAAATGGAAAACTTTTCACCAGCAAAACGTGGTAAAAGTGGTGCGTTATCTGCTAATGAAAAAAATATAATTTTAAATGTGCATCACGCTGTTCGATGTCAACACCCTGCAAAAAGTGTCGATGATATTGTAGGATTATGTTCTGCAATGACGGGAATATAAAAATCCACCATTTATAAACTAGTGAGGGAAAGAAAAAAATTGGGACAAGTGCTTCACCCACTTCCATCTCCTGGTCAGCGCCCGATGGAATTAGATGATGCAATGAGGAATTCTGTTCGTAGAAAGGTTCACTCGTTCTACTTACGGAAAGAGATTCCTACAATGGATAAGATTTTACTAGCAGTAAATGAGGATGAAAATCTACCCCAAATGAGTCGTAGAACACTGTGGAAACTTTTTTGCAAGTTGAAGTTTACTTGGGAGAAGATAAATAGAAGATCCGTTTTAATAGAAAAACAAGAGATTATTCCATGGAGGAGAAATTATCTTCGGGAAATAAGAAAATATAGGCGTGAAGGCAGGCGTATATTCTATTTGGATGAAACCTGGATCAATGCAGGACATACCGTAAAAAAACATGGCATGATAATACCGTTACGAGTGCTCGACAAGGATTTATAGAAGGGCTATCGACAGGATTTCGACCGCCTTCTGGGAAAGGAACACGGTTAATTATTACTCATATTGGCAATGAAGATGGCTTTGTAGTTGGTGGGTTGTTAGAATTCGAATCAAAGAAAACTGGCAACTACCACGAAGACATGAATACTAATGTGTTTATATTTTGAGCAGATGCTAGATTTGATACTCTAAGGATCTATAATAGTTATGGACAACGCCAGCTACCACTCACGAAGATACGAAAATTTATCTACCAGCGCTTGGAGGAAAGCAGAAATTATAGATTGGTTATCTGTTAAGAATATAACTTTTGAGGATGACATGGTGAAAAGAGAATTATTGGATATTGTTAAAGTTCGTAAGAATAAGTATATACGTCATGTTATTGACGAAATGGCAAAAAATCGGGGCATTGAAGTACTGCGTTTACCACCTTACCATTGTGAGCTGAATCCTATAGAGTTGGTTTGGGCTCAAGTAAAAGTGACGTCGCTCGTAACAATACCACTTTTAAACTCGACGACGTGAAAAACTTCTGGAAAATGCATTCAACAAAGTAACACCTGAAAGATGGAAGAACTGTGTATCTCATGTCGTTAAGGAAGAAGACAAATGTTGGCAACTGGATAATTTAGTAGAGATAACATTGGAGCCAATTATTATATCAGTAAACACACAAGACAGCGATTCTGATTCCGAAATGGAAATTTCAGACGAGGAAGAAAGTTAAATGACCAAGCGTAATGTGCCTGAAACAGTGTTCTACTGTCTAAACACCATTTATTGTAACCATGAGTGAGTATTGTCAGTTATTTTTAAATATACCTATTTTACCTTACAATTTAAAGCCGAATAAAAACAAGTTTTTGGGTAGGTTTCATATACCCTCAAATATGTAAAACTACTTACATTTCTGTTCAAGAAGAAACAGCAAAATAATCTTTAATTTATGTATTAATTTGACATTTTCATCGCTGGTAATTGGATGTGAATAAACATTTTTTGATTTATTTTTTTATAGTATTTTATTTTGAATAAATTTGCTAGAATCAACAAGAAAAAAATAAAAAATTACATCTTTAATAAAATAATTACTTTAGTTACTTTCACACAAATTTATTAGCTATTTATTGTATATGTGTTTTAGTAGGCAGATTATCCACGCAAGAATTTTTAATCGCGAGTTCGAGCGTTTAATTTTCTTAAGGGGATAATATGCCACTAAAACACGAATGCAATACAAGAATTAGAAATCGTTTGTGTGCGTCGTTTGAAAAAATGTCAGAAAGTGATTCTTTGCCGGTAGTAATTAAAGCCGAAGCTGAAGAAGTAACCCTGCAACTGTTGCCGGCCAAATCTAAAGATGCATAATATTCAATGTTAAGAGCAACTTTGAATGTGCATAGAAATATTGACATATCAAAATACGACAAATTAATTGCTTATCTCAAGAGCCAATCAAAAAACTACAAGGCAAAGAAGAACAAAAGTGCTTGAGAGGGGACACATCGAACAATTTTTGAAAACATCATCAACGTAAAGTACTATTTCGCAGGGAAGATTTTATTTGCGATATATACATTCAAAATGCACCGTGCAACATGTAGGAATTAACACTATTTCCAGAATCTCTTCACAGATTGCTTGTTTCTTAAAACTTCTAGACGCTAAATCCTACACGGGCCATAGTATGAGTCGTTCTTCGGCGACTCTGTTGGCTAATGCTGGTGGTGATATTTTCACTCTTAAGAGGCACGGAGCGTGGAGGTCATCTAGTGTTGTTGAGGGGTATATAGAAGAAAGCGAGTCAAATAAAATCGATATTGCTAGAAAAATTCAAGGAAAATCCAGCACAATGCAAGAGATCTCCGCGATGCAGCCTTCCTCAAACGTGGTTTGTGTAAATGTAAATCATGATATTGCAAATAAGTTTACTTTTGATGTTAACGTGAATGTTAATATTAACGTTAATAAATAATTACTAAATTTTCTGCAAATTTTTCTTGAATTTTATATATTACAAAAACACAATGTTTTATGGAATGTTATAATACGTTTCATTACGGCATAATAATAGCTCTATAATATGGTGATTGTGGATAAAATAAATTAATAACACTATACATATTACTTTAACTATTTAGTCATAATTTCTTTTCCTTTTTTTACGATCCAATCAGAATCTTGTATTTTCAAACTTCCGCATACGAGGGAAAAATGAAATCCATATAAAACCTTTGCAGTTTAAGCACCATAAAATTATTCCAAAAGTGTTTGTCTTTATAATTCCGTTTGACGGATCTAGCTTAGAATATAAAATAAAATCACAAAAAGAGTTTCCACTAATATTTATTTGCATCTGGTAATAATGGTTGTGGTTTCTTTTTAGTCTGTAATAACGCATACAAAGTTTATATTGGATTTATTCAATAGTTATAAAGTCTTATTTTTTGATCAATAACTTAATAGCACAAGTTTTTAACCGTGAATGAGTCATTATTCTCAAATGAATTAGCAGTTTCTTCTCTTTCAAATTGAAGAATCAATTAATTTCTACTAAAGCATCTTATTTTACTATATCGTTTGGAGTAGCTGCCAGAAAGTAATTATATTTACGTCAATAAGATACCACAATTTTCAATTTTAGTATTAGTTTAAGCTCCATACAATTCCTTTGCTTTACGTTCATGTAATCTACCTTAGATAATTACCGGGACATTTAATTCTCTTCGGTATAGCAAATTTTTTAAGAAATTGTGACAAGAAGTAGATCTACTTTTCAGAACTGCTTTTAAATTAGAAGCAGTCAAATATTCTTTTCTAATGATACGCCGTGTTTTATTGTTATTTGACTGCGAGTTCTTTATACACGAAATTTCGCAAAACATTCATTTCACTTAAAATTTTAATTTCTCTTGGTTTGGTTACCGTACTGACTACGTTCTTTAAGAATATTTTTAAATTCTTCCATTTTAATTTGTAGCAGTTTTTCTCAACTTCAGTTTTGGCAAAAACGTTGAGAACACACATACACAAAAAATAGTAATGCAATGAATTTTCCGTGTTTTAGGAAATAAAATAGCTTGTGGGCTCTTTGCGGGCGGGGCCTGAGATTAAGACTCCATAAGCCTCACGGTATATCCGCCGTTAGAAACACCAAACAGTATAAAATAAATAGGCTATAATAGGATGTTTTTTGCTAACAAACAGGATGTATTCATTTTTATTCATTACTTTCGGAATAAATTTATTTTTGGCCTCCTGACGGAAACTACAAACCCTGAAACGTTACACAAATTGTTCGCCCTTAAGCTACATATGACAATAAAATAGTTATTTATGTAGCAAGGGCGTAAAGTAGCTGTTTTAGGCCCAGAGGAATGTACTTGTACACAATCAGGAAGAGGGCCTAAAACTGTTTTACGACCGAGCTGCATACATAATTTTTTATACGTTTCATTATTTTCGTATACAAAAAGTAAAAACATTTACAAATTGCGTTAATCTACTGTATTATGTATTACCATCATAGGTGCCTTACATAATTTTTCATTTGTCACTCACGGTGACATCAAAAAATGTGCTTCTAGCATATTTATTTGAGAAGTCAGAAGTATTTAAATCATCAACACCTTGGTCGATTTATTCAATGTTGAAGGCCGCTATCTCAATTAATGAAAATCTCGAAATAAGCAATGTCAAAAAGTAACTGTATTCCAAAAAAAAAAATTGAGATGGACACAAATCTAAAAAATTAAAAATTTTAACAAGAAGACAAATTTTAAAATTTATTATAGAATCTTTAAATAATAGATTTTTAATGATGAAAGTAAGTAAATTGATTTGATTAATAATATTATACCTAACATAGTATAAAAAATTAGGTGGCTTTAATCATTGGAATTGCTAAGACTTGCCGCAGAGAGGAATTGTCACAGCTATCCATTGACGACATTGACAATTTAGGGTCTGTTTTAATGATTGTGAAGGTCTAGTCTGGCCTATGTTTTGGAAATAAACGACCTTATTTGAATTGCATTCCACATGCTGTTAATCTAAAATACAATCCGAGTATTAATAATAAATTACACACTTATTTTATGCTTACCCGAAACAAAGATTTCGAAATGTGTTTAGCCTTATAAAAACTGTTTTGTCATACAGGAGTAGGATTACGATGGAAATAATAAAACGGAATGCAAAATCATAGAGAACAAGCGATAACAGGACTAAAATAAGCAAATAGAAAATAAAGGAAGGGAAAAGTAGAAGAAAAATGATTAAGGTTAGTCAGGTGAGTATTTCTCCAAAGTTATAAGTTTTGTATAAAGTTTGCTCTTCTCGAGCACTTCTAGGTGGAGGTGAATGAAACAACAAACTCAATATGTTGTCAACGCCGACGTTTCGCCCCCTATGCGTAGGGCTTTATCAAGGCTCATAACAAATAAGAGTTGGTAGTCTTAAATTACCACCAATTGATGGAAACGTCACATATAAATTAAAAATAACAATAAAAACAGTCATATATACAGGGTGTCCCACGGTGGATGGCGTATTAGACGTTTATGGAGAACCAAATAACGAATAATTTTGAAAATTTGGCAACACCGATAAACAACCATGATCTACAATTTAAAAATATTTTTGACCTTGCGGTGTTGCCGCTTCTACTTTAAACCGGTGGCAACATCGCTATTTTAAATAGAACACCCTGTATATTTTTAATTTTTGAATTCCTCGTATAATTTTGAGCAACTTTTCTTAATACTTCCCTATACCTATCTGTAGCCGTTTTTCAGAAATAAATTAATTTCATTTTTTTTTAACGAAAACAGGGCTTCAAATAATTCTTAATATCTTCTTCCTATAAAACAATTTAAACTGTTTTAAATGTTTTTAAAGCAGCCAGTTACGGGGGTGAATAAAAAAATACGAAAATATGAAATTTATTGAACATCAAAATTTCTCTCTCAAAATCGGCACATGGGCATAAAATGTGATTAGCATCATAATTTCCTAGTAACATTTTTCGAAATTTTAACAAATTGACCCACTTTTAAGACATTTTTTTCCAAAATTACGAACTTGACAATTGACAGATGTTACCTGTCAACTTTGACTTGGCGCATTTTAAGTTATTTCAGAAGCAGAAGTGATTGCTCCCCAAAGTTTTTTTTTAACTACAATAATAAAAAAAAAAATACGATATGGTTCCAACTTTATGGCGGACGCTGTATATCAAACTGACCTTAATTTTTATTATTCTAACACCGCCTAAAATATTTGTATTTCTTTCTGATCACCTTGCATATTAAGCAGCTTATTATTTGTAGTTGAACTCCTTTTAAATATCCTGGTGGTTTTGCAGAAACTGCATCTTCAATGAAAGAAGGGGGCATTAAAAGTCCATGTTAGTTATTATTGATAACGTTTCGGCTGATCATCTCGGTCTTTCTCAATGCATTCAAACAATTAGGGATCTTATTATCACATTTTGCCGGACTGATCGGCAATAATAACTAACATAGACTTTTAATGTCTCTTTCACTACCGCACCTTCTTCATTGATAGCTCAGTTTCTGAGAAAACCATGCAGCTACTTATGCTTTCGCACTGTATAAATTATATCATGGACAGTTTAGTGCAATTTAAACCTATCATAAAAAACAGTTGACCGGTTTACATAGTCATTTTAAACTACACTTCGTTAAATAAAATATTACTAAGTTAGGAAATGAACCCAACATAATACTGAATCATTGCCACTGGCGATATCATTTTAACCCACTCGTAAATATCAAAATATGAGAAAAGAACGCAACTTGCCAATACCAATAAAATTTAGATTTAGAAAGAATGTTAACTGTGTAAGAGATATTTTTGGTATTTTTCAATATTTTAGTATAAATTTGAATACATTTGATGTTTGAATAAATGAATATCTTTTACTTTTACGCCAGTCAATATTCAACGTATGTAAAAACACCAGCACTAAAACGTTGAAATCTCTACAAATTGAATAATTTTGTGGTTTTAGCTTTGAATCTTAAGTAAATAAAATTAATTGACTTTTTAGGAATGGAAGTAAAAATTTTTAATTTTATGGAGAAATGGATTGGTATTTAATATTAAAATTAATTTAATTTATTGGAAAACAGAACTGCACCCAAGAATAGTACTATAATTTATTGTGTATATGGTGTACGTTATAGAAATTTAATATTTAGTTTTTCATTAAGAGCGTAAATTGGTTTCTTTGAACATTTTTTATTTATGCAAAGAATAAAGGACTTTTTAAAAATCCGTTTGATGTGGAAAACCACAGAAATTTAATTAATTTTTAAAAGTACACCTTATCAGCGTTTTAGTAATAAATAAAAATATTTATATTCTTGTATATTTGTAATTTTGAATTATGGAAACCTTTGTTTTATTTGTAATTGCAAAAATAAAGTGTGTTAAATGCTAAATCTGCATTTTGTTGTAAGTTTAATCGCAATAAAATCATTAGCATATGTCGTATTGAACAAATTTAGTATTAATAGGTATGTCTTTATTAACTTGACTGTGGATGTACGAGGGTAACGAAATCTTTCAAATTAATTTCGACTCACTACCTGATGTCTCAATGATTTAAATTTTTCCACATTTACAGGGTGACCCTGAAGATATCGAGATGTGGTTGGCTGCTCATTCTAAAAAATATTTTCATTATATGCAGAGTGTTCATATACGGAGTGGTAAACCAAGGTTGTGCTTTTTTAAATGGAACGCCATGAACATTTTTACATAATTAGTTTTGGAATGAAAAAATAATGAGAATGATAGATCACTGCCCACTAGTTCATGCATATTTTCCGACAAATTAGCTACAGGAAATAATAAAAAAATAACAACAAGAACAATAACCTTTAGTAAATACACTATACAAGGTGTGCTAAAACGCAAAAAATTAAGTAACATTCTTTTTTGTATAAATAGAACATCCCGTGTTTCTGTTCACAAGTCGATTAAGTATTTCATAAGCTTTCCACTGACACGCACTTGGTATGGTGAATTCTGTGTGGTTATTTGACATTTAAAAAAAAACTATTTTATTATAAAATTGTTTATTTCTGCAAATAGGCTTCTGTCAAAGAATATCTCAAGTGAAATGACAATTAATTTTAATGCTAGTGTGGTACCTACTTTACTACTTTTATAAAATAACAACCAACTGATAGTAAGAGGATTGAGGTCTTGGAGTTTAGTCAATATTAATAAATACTTAGTGATACTAATAATAAACGTGAATGAATGAATATTTTTAGGAAATAGAAGCAATACAGCTAGATATCAATGCAGGTAATACACATGCTGTATAAAAAATGTCAACCAGTTTTATATAAACAATAACTTCACTTATTGAACGAAACGCTGCAAAAATTCTATTTTTCATGTGTTCTGGTGTCGTGGATTTGACTCATATGGAATATTTTGGTGGCTAACAGAACATTTGATCGGCTTCACCAATACAGTATACAATATTAATTAATTCTTGATGTATGCTATTAATTTTAGTTTTAAGCAAAAATGCACACAATAGCAATGTAGAAAAATGCACTTTCATCAAAATTAATTGTCATTTAGTTTAGGATATTTGTTACTGCACCCTACTTGCAAAAATTAACAACTTCTTTATAATAAAATAATTTTTGGAAATGTAAATAACAGGGTATCCAGAATTTACCATATAAACTGCATATTAGTAGAAAGTTTATGAAATTTTAATCTTACTTGATCTATCGAACGCTGCTTTTCTAAACAGTAGTTTAATTAGTAGTGTTTAGCTGGTTTAGTTTTTTTTTTATTATTTTATTAAAGAATTTACTTGGGAACAAAGGTAATTGTTAATTAATCTATGGTTAAAAAACGTTTTTTTGTGTTGGCATTTGGTAGTATTGTTACCGAGGTGCAGATGAAGGTCTGATGAATTGTCTGACATTGTTCGGATAATACACTTCAATAATTACAATTCAAATAATTAACCACCAATACCCTTAAAAATGGACTGTATTATAATGTGTACAAAAGTTTCATACTAGGTACAATAAAAAGACTGAACTGACCCAGATGCCAGTCAGGGGTGGAATCCAATTACGTCAAACTTAAAAGTAACAAATTGTGGAAGAATTTTTATCCCTACACCTACAAATTATTTTGTCTATCTTTCCGCTCAATTGAAGAATTTTCTTCAATTAAGGGTAATGATTCAGTAATAGAGCGCTTGGTATGCTCCGTTGATGTTAGTAAGTCGACTACTCGTACAATACCGTCTTGACCGTAATAAAATTTAGTTACTCTAGCTATGCGCCAATGCTGTGGTGGTAGTTGCTATCTTTTAGCAGAACCAACGTTCCATCCTGCAGATTTTTGCTTCTTCTATTCCATTTTTGACGGACTCGTAGTTGAGAAACGTATGCTCGCACCTATATCTTCCAGAAACTTGCAATTATCGCTCGTAACCTGCCGTAAGCGTCCAACCTTTTCCCAAGAACTTTCAAATTTTCTTCCACGAAGATATCCATTCTCTTTCCAGTTATAAAATTACCCGGTGTGAGAGGGCTAAGGTCCGGTGGATTATCGGAAAGAGGAGTTAGCGGTCTAGAATTTAGAATTGATTCTATTGCACAAACTAACGTATTCATCTCTTTGTATACAATGCTCTTTTCTATTTAAATAAAACTTTTTTTAAAATAAATTTTAAATAATTTAACGGCAGCTTTATGTAATCCTCCAAAAATGAGGTGAGCGTTTTGGTAAAAATTTCTTTTTTAATCTTATTACTTGCCAAATAATTTTGAAATAGTTCTGAATTGTGGTATGAGTTTAAAGTTTTAGAAATTTCCTTAAAATATTTGTAATTGTGTAACAGGTTTTTTTTTGAACGTCGCACGAATTTAGTGTGATTTTCGCTGGAATTACTTGTGGCGCCGGTAGATGGCGGTCTTTGGTTTGTTGTACGGTATCTGGTGGTCACTTCCGTCCTAAGTCCGCTCTGTGATGTGTTGATCTTCGTGGTGCTCACATGCGCTCCGTTGTGGTGACATTTAGGTAAATTAAATCCACTGTTTTCTATGGCATCAGTAGTATCGATCTTTATTTTTAGGGTATAACTATTGATAGCAACAATGCTCATTGTTTCCTTCTAATATTTTAGCACATTTTATGCGTTTTCCGCATTTGATCACTGTAAGTAGTATGGCGCGTGCATTTAGGCGGTAATGGGTGATATTTTCCTTGTTTTCTTTTAGACGAAATTACGGTTACAAGTTTATGGAGACGAATCATTTTCACTAGTTCCTTGACAACGAACAAACTGTGACTACTAGGACGAAACACAATTACTATCACGACGGTTTTATTACAAAATGTCTATCTAGTTTCTCTGTGTACGATTTGGGTTATTAGAAGACGGCATCCAACACTCAAAACCATACGATCCGCTTCACCAACCACACCCGCTCGGTACGTGCCTTCGTAGCTACCTACTAAAATTATCTAAGGTACTGTGTTTTACTTGTTTTCTTGCGCGTCGAAACCTTGGCCCCGCTGTTGAAATTAAACGCAAAATTAACCTAGCGCTTACTGCGTCGTAAATTTAGTACGCTCAAAGAAAAAACGCGAATTGTTACGTCAGCCCGCTGCGATTTGTGTTTCTTTTACTTGTTCAAAATGTGTAATTGTTGCTTTAGCAAAATAAATATAACTAGTGACTTGTTTTAGTGCGAGTATTTTATTCTAACCCATGAATACATTAATCGTTCTATCTCGCGGTAATGTAAATATCTTCTTTGATTACAAGATAATGGCGCCGAGAAAGGGTATTGACAATAATTAAATAAGACGGTTCTTTTAGTATCCATACACATATCTAAGACTCACGCCTCACCGTACTCTAGTGAAAAGCCGGGTGATACTAATTGTCTGTCGGATACGATCTTACTATTGGGTTCAATGAATTTTTCTCTCTCTTCTCTCTCCCTTTATTTACACTCGTCAAAAATTTCAAATTCGGTCTAATTTTTTTTTTTTTAATTTTACGTTACAACTGGGAACAAAATTAGTGGTGTTGCCGCTCCAAATTTGTGAACATACCCCCGTCTACTAATAAATTTAAAATGCGTCACAAGTAAGCCCGGAAGCAAATTCCAAATGAACAGCCTTGGTAACCTCGCAGACAAATACACAAAACACCTTTACAAATTTGGTATTTCTAAAACTCCTTTCCTTAATTTCAAATGGCCCACAATAGTCAATTTCCACAAATTGAAACGGTCTACAAGGTTCCAGCCTTTTCCTTGATACATTACCCATTATTTTTCTACAGCTAAACCTAATACATACTGTGCATTTCCTTAATTCCCTTTTAACACTAGTTAAGCCGGATATCGGGCAATATTTTTCTCTTAAATCAGCTAACAGATAATGTGCTCCTACATGTAGGTTTTTATAATGAGTTTCTCTAATTATTAGTGATGTTAAATAATGACCCTTTGGCAAAATAATTGGATGCCGTTTGTTGAATGAAAAATCGCTCAAATGCAAACTACTACCAACTCTAATTATTTTATTGTCATCTATGAAAGGATTCAGTTTTATCAGCTTATTTTAGTTAAAATTATATAATTGTTAGAAAAAAATTCTTTTGTGCTAGTTTTATTAATAATAATAATGATTGTTGTACCTTTTAATACACAGTAGATTTGAATAATTTTTTGCTTTATTATGCTTACAATTATTAATAAATCTAAGTACCCATGCTTTTACGCACATTAATTTATTAAGGGACGAAAATTTATTAATTAACCTATAATTATTTCCTACACAAGTAACTACCCTATTATCCTTTTGTTCTAATAACTTCATATTTTCTGTATAATAATTTAAACACGACCAGTTTTCCTTACTCAATTTTAATAATATCTGCGGGATTATCGTCAGATCTGACACGATGCCATTCTAAATTTAATTCTTGTATTGTTTTAACCCTATTAGGTACATATAGTTTTCAATATTATTCAGATTTGTCTAACCAAAATAAAACTATTGTTGAATCTGTGTAACACTTTATAGTATTACAAGGCAAATTTAACTCCCTCAAAATTTTCGCTAGCAACACTGAGCCGTATAATTCTAACCTAGGAAGAGTTATTTCTTCCTTTTTTCGCCTTTAAAGTGGAGCCAACCGCGATTTTGACCAAATTAATTTTATCATAATTTCTCCTACTTCATTAACGCTTCTTAAATAAATAGCGCATTCGGATGCCTTTATGCTGGCATCGCAAAACCCGTGTAGTTGTGTATTATTTGGTGCTTCACATAAAACCTTTTGAGGTATAATTAAATTTTTTAATCTTAAAAAATAAAATCCAAGTTTATTCCACATACCTTTCAAATTATCTAGTAGTTTGTCGTCCCATTTTAACCCAGTAGTCTATAAATTTTGAATAAATATTTTTTTAACCACTGTAAGCGGTCCAATTAAACCCAATGGGTCATACAAACTTAACACAATAGATAAAATACTTTTTTTTGTAACATGACGTTTTCTTCCCAATTAATATTTAATGAAAATTTAAAACAGTCTATTTCTGAATCCCAATATAATTCTAATGTTTTCTGTTTCTCTTTAGTTTTTATAAAATGTTTGTCCTGACTTGATATCGGCTCGCATTTATTTAAACAGTGTGGCGAATTACTGCGCCACTTTCTTAGTTTAAATCCAGCACTCCCTATCACATCCTGTTATTAAGAACCAGTTGCACCAAGCTCGATTAAATTTAACCGTAGATTAAAAACAATAGTATCCAAGGATTAAACTTAGTAACGACTGTATTTAACCTACGGTTAAATTTAACCGACATTGGTGCAACTGGCCCTAAATCGTCAATATTGTTTATTAAAACATCAGAGGCTTGCGGATATTTGTCAAAAAAATTTAAAGATAATTGTTTTATACACCTAGTAGCCAAATAACTAGATGATTTCAATCCGTAGGTTACTGTCGTTAATTTATAAATTCCAAGTGGATCTGCAACATTTTCTCTCCAAATTATACATTGCAAGTCTTGATTTTTGTGATCATCCCAAATCTGTCTGTACATTTTTTCTGCGTCAGCCGCAATTACTATATTATGTTTTCTAAATCTAAGTAAAATGCTATACAATTCTCTCTGAACCATGTGACCATTCTGCAATATGTCATTTAAAGAAACTTTGTTATTGGATTTCATACTACCATTAAACACTACTCTTAATTTTGTGGTACTAGAGTCGTTTTTATAGACTGGATGATGTGGAATATAAAAATTCTTATTGCTTAATAACTTATCACTATTAATAAATGATGTAACTGCCCCTTTAGTTGGCAAATCAACAATTTTCTCCATATGTACTAATTTTATATACTCATTTATAAAATTACAATATTCTTTCTTTAATCTAGCAGATTTATCAAATCTACTTTCTAATCTCAAAAATTGTTGGTTCGCTGATGTAAAACTGTTACCCAATAACGAACTATCAGCTTTCAACGGATATTTAACAACAAATCTGCCATCAATCCCTCTATATGTATTATATAAAAATTTGTTTTCGCCCGCATTCTGTTCAAAATTGTCACCCTTTGTGTTAATTTTGGTTTCACACTTAAATTGCATACAGCAAAAAAACCTTGTTCCGAACCAGCATTTACGGCACCCTCCATTAACCACCCTTTGCTTTCCCTAAAAAATACCTCATTCAACTTAATTGACCCCGGTAACATTATTTCATAAAATATCTGTGAATCCAGTAAGATATCTACTTCTTTCAAAACATTGAATGGATCATCAGCTACAGTCGCAAGTTTTCCGTAATTTTATTCTCTACCAAAAATGTAGATTTTATATTAAATGAGCTGCAGTGCGAACTTATATTAAGTGTGACCTCTTGACTTATAATTGATACAGTATTGTTTATTCCAGCAACTTGAATTGGTGCAACAGTCCTGGCTGAAATATCTAATTTATTTAAAAACTCTGAAGAGACATAATTAGCAGTCGAACCACTATTTAATAAAGCACGCGCCTGAATTAATTTTTCATGCTTATTTACAACATTTATTTTTGCGGTAGCTAACAAAATTACGTTTTTATTGTATCTATTAAAATTAGTAATCTCGGAACTTGGACCCGCCCTAACATTGTTTACATTAGCCTCCACTACCTGAGATCTATCATTAAAATTTACATTTTCCTCGTGTATATTTATGCTTTCTGCGACATTTTTTTACAAAGTGAATACTTACAATTTTTTGACTTCTACCCGTCGATTTACGATATCAAACTCTTTAAATTGATCGCAATCATAAATTTTGTGATCCTTTGAACATACTGGACAAACTAATGACTTTATCTGCGTATGATTGATAAATTGCTTTGTGTTAACTTTAAGATTTCCAATATTTATAGTTTCTAATAGGGGACACCAATTTTTTAAAAATAATTTTAATGCTTGAATAATTGGCAATTCTCGAGATTTATTATTTCCGTTTGTCACAATTTTTTTGTATTTAAAACAAATTTTGAAGTAACTATGTATACTAACAAAACTCCCCATGCATCAACATTTACATCTAATGTTTTCAATGCACATGTGGGCTTTAAATATTTGTCAAGCAAACACCGTAGTGCCTTCCCACTTTCCCTCTGAATTGGCACATAATCCACAATGCCTTTTATGTGATCAAAAACAATTAATTTTTTACTTTCAAATCGTTCACCCGTAATATCATGCGTTTCGTCACTGGTTATATAAATAGCTATTTTTTTAATATTTTGGATAGTACCTTTTATTCTCTTTACAACTATATAAAAAAATAAGGGTCTTACATAAGAATTTTTTTCAGAAAAATACGATTAATAGTTGAAGCTGAGTTTGCCATGGAAATAACTGATTTTTGTCATTTTTATCTAGAAGCCTATAAAAACAATGCGTAAAGTTGGTTGCCACCTCCGCTATTTTGTAATAATAAAAATTTTTGAATGATAAATATTTTTGTTGATTTACTTCCCTTATTTGAATAATTAGGTAAGTATACTCATGAAATTTAAAACAAAAGTTTGCACATTGTGAAGCGGGCTTAAGGGTATCATTTACAATTCTAACAGCAGGTAGTCTCAGCAGGGGTTATCTTATAGAAGGACTGTAGAATGAATCATTACACTAAGCACGTTTTAGAAAATAGGTAATTTACGTTGCTTACTTAATTTTTTCTTTAAAGAATATATTTGAAGGTATCGCTAATTAAACACCATAGCTCGATTAATTATCGAATCAAAATTTTGTTTAGGAAATGTTTACAAAATAAAATTAGAAATAATTTTGATTTAAAAAACGTCTACAAGCAATAACTTTTAAATTAAATCAAAAAACTAAACATGGTTATTTGGGTTGACTGATTATTACTTATTTTTAAATAAATCTAACCTACTAATGTATATTTTATGACGTTTCATTTTTTTCTGTAGTTAATATAAAAAGTGAAAATAAAAACTAAGGCAATTCTTATTGTCAACGTATATATTTAGTTTTTGACAAGAATTTATTACATAATTATAATTAAGATACCAAGTTATAGTTTAAAATTAAATGAAAACGTTTTTTTTAAATAAAGGTATTACTATATAAATAAATATAAGAAATCAATAATGGGTGTGACCTCCATTATTATTGATACATTCTTGGAGGCGTCTGCTCATTGACGCTATCAAGGTATCAATATAATTAATATTAATCGTTTCCCATGCGGTATCAATGGCTGCAATTAGTGCATTACGGTTTACTGGTATAAAATTTGGCCCTTGTTGTCTTCGGATAACAGCAAGTATTCGAGCCCAAACATTTTCGATAATGTTAAAATCTGGGCTTTTTGCTGGCCAGGGTAACAGCTCCAAGTTATTTGCTTGTATCCAGTTGCGCACAACCTGCGAAGTATAGGGTCATCATATCCCGATAGTTAATTATCGAATGTTCCAAGAAAATATGTGTAAATAGTAAATGGAATCTACTAACGTAACGTTAAGTCGTTAATTATAGTTACATAACTCTCCTTTCATAAGATATAGTTCATATTAATATGCTTATTGTAAAGCTTCGTACACACCTGAACAACAAACCGAGGAACAAACAGAACAACGAACCGAACGGCAATCGGAACATTAATTTGGACGGTGCTACGTACGAATTTTAGAACAGATTCGCAAGTCCTGATTGTTCCACGAACGGTTTGCGGCGTTCCCGCAACTTGTCGTTTTTTCTCCGACATCAAAGAAAATGCGCGCGAATGCGTTTGCAGGTTTGGACGAATCTAAACAAAACGGCGAACAAACTTATGCGGGAGAATTAAATTATTTATTTTTGTCCTCCCTTTTGTGGGTTTGTTGTGTTTTAGGTAATATTATGGAGTTGACAGAAGAAAAATGTTTTAAATTAATCAGTGTTTAAGAATGCAAGAAAAAATGATGTCCCTATTAGCATCATTTGGGCGGGAAATTTCCAAAATAAAAAAAAGCGAAGTAAATTATAATTTTTACTCTTCTTTGTGCGTAAAAATTTGGTTGGCACTATCTTCTTGTTTTCCGCAATTTTCTCTTCTCAATAATAAATATATGAACTGAAAACTACTGAAAATAATTATGGGAACAGCACAAACGTTCCGTTTGTTGTTCGGATTGTGGAAATCATAAAAGATCGTTTGTCGTTCTGTTTGACTTTCGGTTCGTTGTTATGTTTGTTGCTCGGTTTGTTGTTCAGGTGTGTACGAAGCTTTACAACTTAAGCAACAATTTTTTGGCGAATAAAGATTAGTTTGTGATGTAATATTAGAAACACAAATTTATATCATATCAAATTTATGACAACTTAAAAACCAAGAACGTGTATGTTATTGCTAAGAAATTATTAAGGAAAAAGCGCAATTGCAGTGTAAATATTTATAATTAGATATTTTCGAAAGTTTATAAGTCCTCTATTGTAATCTTAATACTTAAAAGAAAATCCTGTCCATTAGCATTATAAGGAAATGGCTTTTACTTTATGAATAAGTTTCAATAACAATAGAATATCCTTGCTTGTTTAATTTACTTCCTTTGAGTCATATTGCTCTAAGGGTTGTTACATTGGTCATTAGAAGTATGTAATAAATAAACAATTACCTCTGATGAGCTCATAATAAGACAAATGTGATCTGTTCTTTTGTTATGCTTTGTAAATTACTTGGCTTTATCGACTCAGTGTTGTGTATTAAAACCATCTGGTTTAAACATAGTACAGTTAAGTTGGCATTTACTTAGTTTGTACATTTAACGTGTCCATTTTAAAAGATGTGCAAGACATTTAATAAACAATTACCTACTGTTTGAGAAGGGGTAGTGTAAACCAATAAATAAAGTAAGAAATGTAAATTCGATTTTAGTTTAAAATTTCAAGTGTTGTGAAAATGCCACCTCATCTCGGTGCTGATTTGAAAGCGCGGATTGTTTCGGAATTAGCGGCGGGCCGTAGCGTGCGTGAAATTTCACGTATGTTAGATATACCAAAAAGCACCGTAGGGCATTACCGAGTAAAATGGAATCTTGAACACACTTTGGAAAGAGCCATCGGAAGTGGTAGACCTAAAGTATCTACACGTGCTCAAGATCTCGAGTTGTTTCATTACGTAACAGAACAACCATTTGCTACATACTCCAGGGCTATAGCAGATACACATTTTCCCGGATGCCGTATAACTGCACAAAAAGATTAAAGGAGATGGGAATAAAGAAGTATAATGCTGCTGCGAAAGAAGTTCTCAGTGACGAAAATATGAGACGTCGTCTGGAATTTGCAAGGCGATATGTGAACGAACTTTTGGAATTTTGGAATCGAGTGATTTTTAGCGACGAAAAACGTTCAATAGCCGCAACGATGGACCACTAAAAGTTTTTAGAATGGAAGGAACTCGTTACGAAAATAATCACATATGTCCTAAAAAACGAAGTGGTTATTTTTCTGTGAATGTGTGGGGTTGGGTTAGCGCGCGGGTCCAGGAGTTTGTTGGGCTATCGATGGACGTCTTGATTCTGCTGCGTATTTAGATATTTTGGAAACTATTATGAAACCTTCAGTCGAAGTGTTTTATCCAGACGAAGATTATATTTTCCAACAAGTAAGTATTCTTATTTCACTATACTTTCTCCAAAAATAGTTCGGGATCTGTTGAATTAACATTTTCATAATGTATTTTTGTTGTTAAAGGACAACGCCCCTATTCATACTTCGCGGGTTGTGCGCAATTGGATACGAGAAAATAACTTGGAGCTGTTACCCTGGCCAGCAAAAGCCCAGATTTTAACATTATCGAAAATGTTTGGGCTCGAATACTTGCTGTTATCCGAAGACAACAAGGGCCAAATTTTATACCAGTAAACCGTAATGCACTAATTGCAGCCATTGATACCGCATGGGAAACGATTAATATTAATTATATTGATACCTTGATAGCGTCAATGAGCAGACGCCTCCAAGAATGTATCAATAATAATGGAGGTCACACCCATTATTGATTTCTTATATTTATTTATATAGTAATACCTTTATTAAAAAAAAACGTTTTCATTTAATTTTAAACTATAACTTGGTATCTTAATTATAATTATGTAATAAATTCTTGTCAAAAAACTAAATATATACGTTGACAATAAGAATTGCCTTAGTTTTTATTTTCACTTTTATATTAACTACAGAAAAAAATGAAACGTCATAAAATATACATTTTGTAAGGACTAAATATTATGAATAGAGAGTTTAATGATTTTTTTTACAATTATTAGTAGGTTAGATTTATTTAAAAATAAGTAATAATCAGTCAACCCAAATAACCATGTTTAGTTTTTGATTTAATTTAAAAGTTATTGCTTGTAGACGTTTTTTAAATCAAAATTATTTCTAATTTTATTTTGTAAACATTTCCTAAACAAAATTTTGATTCGATAATTAATCGAGCTATGGTGTTTAATTAGCGATACCTTCAAATATATTCTTTAAAGAAAAAATTAAGTAAGCAACGTAAATTACCTATTTTCTAAAACGTGCTTAGTGTAATGATTCATTCTACAGTCCTTCTATAAGATAACCCCTGCTGAGACTACCTGCTGTTAGAATTGTAAATGATACCCTTAAGCCCGCTTCACAATGTGCAAACTTTTGTTTACAGAAATTGTGGTGTCCAAGTTTTAAATTTCATGAGTGTACCTATATCTTTATCCTGTACTTATCCCACCTTATATGCATTTAAATGTGCGGATTAAAGAGGTGATACTGTATATCTTTAAAAATAGTTACTAGAATTACTTTAAATCCATTATAAGAGCATGTTCTTATTTTCATGTCATTTATTTAATAAAGTTTGATTTACCATACTGAAGTTGTTTTGATGACTTTACTAGTTTTATGTATTGTTTAATTAAATTTCAGTATTTGCTAACAAAATGCAGATATAGAATGTAAACTTTTGCCTGAGTGCAGATGTTATGATGTTTTACAATAGCAACATAAAATGTATAAAACTGTATCAAAATTTTGTGCCTTTTTAGTAAATTCAAATTAAAGTTTACTTTTGCTCACATTTACAGTTTTAATATAAAATGCATTATGTAATTAAAACAACCACTCTTTTATTGTATATTCAAATCACTCTATAATTTCAGCATTACAAAAACATTAACGTTTTAACCAAAAACTTTAATTAGGTGAAAGTCAATGTTTTTATAGGAAACAGTATTTGTATTACTGAGTCAAAAAGACCTAAATTCTGAAATATATGAAAATATTTCTGAGTTTTGTATGTTGTTGATTACTCTTTTTATATTTGTTTTCTTACACAAATTGTTGCGGAATAAATGTGTACCAAATTAAAATTGTGGAGTGTGTATTTAGGTACTTTGTTTAATAATTATAAATTGCTTTAAAACGTTTACGTAATCAAAATAAAGTAGGTACTAACTTAATTCTATTATTTTTATCTTTCAGGTTGTACGAATGTTTATTCTAGTAGTCCTTATTTTCGCCTTATGTTGGTTGCCGTACCACGGATACTTCATCTACACGCATTACGATAGACAAGTATTGTATAGCAAATATGTCCAACATGTGTATTTGGGATTTTATTGGTTTGCGATGGCTAATGCAATGGTCAACCCGTTAATTTATTATTGGATGAACGCAAGGTAATGATTTCATGTATATACTAGGTTAATGTGATTAGTTTTAAAATTAAAAAAAAAAATATTTATGAGAGGTCATTAAAAATATCCATGTGGCTTTATCACATTTTAGTTCAGATTGGACCTAAATTCAACTTATACGACCAAAGTTTAAACACAATCGTTTTACGGGATTGAATCGTGCCGAATTGTGTACACGCGAACCTTAAAGGAGTTTATCAAGTCATTTTTTGACAAATAAATCATGACCAACTCATAATTGGGAAATATTTAGACACATAATTAATACTGTGCATATAAAAATGAAATTATCTCAAAAACTAATAATTTTGGGCATAGGGAATGCATAACAAAGACATAAGTAAAACAATAGTACTTTTTGATAGTGATATAAAATACAGGTTGATCCATTACAAAAAACTGAGAAAATAGTGAATTGATGTTCTGACTCACCCTGTTATTAATTTAACGAATATTCAGAAACTCAATCATTTTTATAAAATTTGACATTTATAAAAACTACGACTGCAACAGAGCATTGTTTTTGTAGCCCTTTAAAATTATACAGGGCGGTGAACTTGTTAAATTTTTATGGAAAAGTGGTTATAACTTTTTAAATACCTTGTATAACATAGTACAAGTATATATTTTTGTAATGAGAAAGTGAAGCAGATTTCAAATTTAAATTTAAATATAGGATGTTTTGTTTAAAAAAATGTAACTTTGGTCTGGCACGGCGTTATGGAACACCCTGTAACATTGTAACTACCTTTAAAATACAAAGCTTAATGATGCCTTTAATCTCTCGTAACGTTTACATGAAAGATACTAAACTGTATCGCACTAATCAATCACCCTGTATAATGTCAGGAATGAGTATACCGGATTCTTCTTTATCAATATCACATTCTATTGTTCTATGTATAATTACAAAAGAAAAAATGTCAAAGCATTGTTATATATTATAAACAGTAAGGGACCAAGAATTGAGTTGCGGGACTCCCAACCCAATTTTTACTTTATTAGAATATTTATTGTTCAGTCGTATCTGTTGATATCGGTCAGAAAGATACGACTTTACAAGAAACAGAGATGTGGCATTAAAACCGTAGTACTTAAACATGGCGCAAAGTAAACAATGATCAATTGTCTCAAAAGCCTTAGAAAAGTCTAATAATACCAACAGACCAATCAACCCTTGATCGTATGCTGAAAATAAATTATCGGTAACTTTGATAAGCGCTGTAGACGTGTTATAACAGTTTTGATAGTACGGGAAGTAAACTAATAACACACAAATCTGAGAATGATATAGGAGTTAAATTTTTAGGTATTGGAACTCTTATAGTAGTTTTTCACATTATTGGATAATAACCTACTTCAATGCAATAATTGAATAAATGTAATAAATATGTGTATATAAACGGAGTCGATAACTTTAACATTGTTAGAGAAATATTATCATTTCCAGAAGAGTTTGACTATATGGTATTAAATTTTTCAACAACTTCATGTAACTTAACCATCCTAAATTCAAAATTGAGTATTTTATTGCACAAATTATTATTGTAATAATTGATTCTATTGTTACTAACGGTGTTAATTCTTTGCACATTCTCAACAAAATATGAGTTCAGTTGATTAACGTCACTCAAAGTATCAGGAATGCTACGAGTTTGATCTTTGCATACATTTAATTCTTTTAGCCTTGACCACAAATCGTATGGTTTGTTATTAGCTGTAACTGTATTAAGATAATTCTTCTTTTCCCTTCTAATAAGATATAGCGTGTTATTCCTCATTGTCTTATATTTTATCCAATCCGCGTTTGTCCGTGAACGCTTATGTTTTTGTAACTTCATATGTCTATTCTTCATTGCTATTTTAACGTTTTGGGTCATCCAAGGCGCCTTCGGTTTTATGACGCACATTGTCCTTTGTGGTGCATGTATGTTAAATACCAAAACAATGTATTTATTTAATAAACTAAGTTTAACATCAACGTCATTTTTTCGAACAAACTTTATCCAAGGTTGAGCAGCTAGGTCGGATAGAAACGCTTCACGATTAAAATTCTTAAAGCATCTACGCGTAAATATTCTAGGCTCAATCTTACAACTAATTATCTTGACTTGACAATACGTTAATTTATGGTCAGTGAAGTTATCACAATTGACTGTTCCCGTAGATAATACAATATCTTCATCAGATATGAAAATCGGATCTATTAACGTAGCAGTTTTTTTCACCTATTCTAGTAGGTTCATTGACAATTTGTATCAAATCGTAATTATTAAAACATATAGTTAATGGGTTTGATTCGTTAAAAAAGTTGACGTTCAAATCCCCCAAGCAGATTGTATAGTGATTTGTAGGTACTATACCTAGAATTGTGTTAGGTGGTCTGTAACATCCAAAAATCATTACTTTTTAGAGTAAACTTGTACTCTTAAACATAAATATTCTAAAATATGATCTACTTCAAAATCAAGATCTGCCCTATTTAATTTGCAGTTTTTTTTAACATAAGCTTCTATTTCTCCACCCCTACCATGTGCCCTATCTTTCCTAATAAACTGATAATCTGGAATACTAATTGCGATTGAGTCCACTTTCGAGAATAACATGTTTTAATTCCCAAAAACCACTAATAATTGATCTTGCATTTATATGAGCGATTTTCATGCGTACAACCTATAATATTACAATAAAATAAAATCAAGCTGGATATGAATTACTTACAATACTTATTTGTATATACTGGGTGAGTCGGGAGGAGCGCACCAACCTCTAGGATTGTATTATACACGTGAAAATAATGTACAAAAACTCATATGTTCTTATGCGATTCTCATTTGTTTTCAAGTTATGGCGTAATTAAAAATGTTCATCTAGCTTTCCACTTATTATCTGAATTTTAACATTATCAAAGTATGCCATGTTCGAGGCTCAAAGACATTTGATAATTCTGACGTTTTGATGAACTATCAGTGTACAATGAACAGTAACTGAACATTTAATTTCGAATTTATGTGATTGTTAGTGTTGCAATATGCCAGATACTTATTCAAATTTAAAATACGCAAATATGGTGTTTGTTTATGGTTTCTGTAATGGAAATGCTACAGCTGCTGCTGAAGAATATCATCAACGTTTTCTACACCAAAGACATCGTGATAAAAACGTATTATTAGAGTTTTCAACAAATTGTGCAAGACTGGTAAGCTTCCCAGTACAAACATAACATCTGAACGCGCTACTTGACAAGGATTTGTAGAAGTAGAAAATATTCTACATCTAGTAGAAGAAGATGCAACTACTAGCTCACGGAGAATTGCCACTCAATTGGGAATTCCACAAAAAAGAGTGATAAACACACTCCACAAGCAAGGATTATATCCTTATCACGTACAAAGAGTACAGCACCTACAACCAGAGGATTACGCTAACCGTATGGAGTTTTGTCGGTGGATAAATAATAATCATCGTGTTGTATCGATTATACTCTTCACGGATGAAGCTACATTTACCCGTGATGGCATTAATAATACTCGTAATTATCATGTATGGTCAGACGAAATTCCCCACGCAACAATCGAAAACAATTTTCAACATCTGTTTTCTGTGAACATGTGGTGTGATATGGTTGACAGTTATTTAATTGACCCTTTTATTTTGGAGGATCGTCTCACAGGAGACAACTACCTCATTTTTTTACAAAATGAATTACAAGGCCTGCTAGAGGATGTTCCTGTAAATATTAGAATGCAGATGTACTATCAGCACGATGGAACTCTTGCACATGTCGCTCGTCAGGTCAAGCAGCATTTGAACGAACGTTTTCCAGGGCGTTGGATTGGTCGTGGAGGTCCTATTAATTGGCCTGCAAGATCTCCAGACCTCACACCACTAGATTTTGCTTTATGGAGCTGGATGAAAAATGAAGTCTACAAAATAGAAGTGGACACACGGGAAAAGAAAAAAGAAATGAATCAATTGGGAGAGCAACAAACGCTCTTCGTAGACGAAGCAGAAAATGTTTGGAAGTCAATGGCGGTATTTTTGAATATTTATTGAAAGAACGCTACGATTAAGAAAATTTTTATGTGTATAATTTGTTTATTTGTTAATATGCTTTAACTTGAAAACAAATGAAAATCGGATAAGAATATATGAGTTTTTTTACATTATTTACACTTGTATAATATACTCCTAGAGTTTGATGCGCTTCTCCCGACTCACCCAGTATAAATATATATGTATGAAAACCCAAAATGATTACTTCTGCTTAGCAGAAAAATTAATTATTTATGCTTCCGCGTATCATTATTAGGTTGAAATGGTAATACAATTTAATCAATTATAATTGCGATCCTTAAAAAAAAGTAAATAAATAAATTAAAATATGACATTTCAAGCTGTATAACTAACCGCATCTGATACCTACAATATTTAGGTATACAATATTGCCATAAGCATCAACAATTAAACTAAACATAATTTCTAGGCATATTATAATAAGAATTTTTTAACATAAACAAAACCTTTTTTCTAAATAATATGTATGATTTTTAAATTACATTGCAATATTTATTTAACATTTAAATCCTGAATTTTAGTACCTTTATACACTTTATCACCCACTTTCCAAAATATATATCCATTTGTAGATCATACGTTTCTCTTTCCAAACTTTTCTTCAGCTTCTTTTAAGACTGAAAAACGATATGCCGTTAAATCTTCCGATATGATTATGCCTGAACCTTTAAGCATCTTCTTCGCTTTAAAGATATCTTTTTTCAAGCGATCTGATATACATTTAAAAATAATATGCATCTTAACCCGAAACGCTCTTTCTATATCATTAATTTTCACCTGAATTCTCAGCTTAGACTGGATAACATCCATCACAATATTATCGACATTTTCTGTTTCCTGCATAGGTATACCCTATAATCTTAAATTGTTCCGACGCGTGTACATTTCCAACTTATCATTCGCAGTTTCTAATGACTTAATTCTTTGGTCGTTTTCATCGCACTTGTTTTTAATCAAATCTACCGACACATTTATGTTTGATATGTCGCTTCTTAAAGCACTTAAAGTCACGTTTGTTTTATTTAATTCATGTAAAATCTGATCCATTTTATTGAAATAATGTTTATTTAATATTGCACCATACTCATAGCTAAAACCTGTTCTAATTTATCTTCATTTACCTTAGCACTTGTGCTTCTTGTACTCATGATTACAATTATTATTACTTTAATATAAAAGAAGCAATGCAATTAGACTTTGAAAAATACTCACGATCTCAATAGTACTTCTATTCAAACAATCAAAGGAACTTATCACAAACGTGAACAAACCACACTATTATCTTCCGGTCTTGTTATCACTTTTAAACATATGATCAATAGGTAATGTTCTTTTCTAAATGACCAGCATCGCAATTAGATTAATTGAATATCAAATTCTCACTCAATTTAAATAATTTACGCGGAGCACAAATTAACATGTCTAGCAATAATACATGCTTTGTACATAGTTCAATAAAAATCTAAAAAGAAGATCAATGCAACTAAACGCAATTATAACTCTAACTACATCTTGAAATCAGACAACAAGTCAAAATAAACATGAGCTTTGGTAAAAAAACTTACAACAAGTGATACAAATCGCAAGAATAAAACTATTTTAGACTTTGAAAATTATAATAACAATCCAGGCATCTGTCAAAACTTCTTAACATTGTTAAATAAACAATTAATTGATATAGGCGAAGATTGTGAAAATCAAACAAAAGTAGATTACTCGTTAGTGACAAAAAATGAAAGTACGTTCATGTTTACACTAGTGACACAAATGGAGGTAATGAATACTATAAAATTGCTAAAAAGCACAAGCTATAGAAAAAAAGTCGTTTCCTGGTAAATTAAAACTTACGATTGTAAAACTATTTTACAAAAAAGGTGATAAAACTCTCCTTTCTAATTATCGGCCTATAGCATTAATATCTATTATGGCTAAAGTATTTGAAAAAATTATCAAGAGTAGAATATATAATTTTAATTATCAAATATAAAATTTTTAGTGACATGCAAAACGGCTACATAGATGGAAGATCTACTGCTAGATCTATGTTTCAAGTCTTGGAGGGGACACTTAGCGGAATAAATAAGAACCAAGCAACATGTTGCATTATTATGGATTTATCTAAGGCATTCAATAGTGTCCAATATACCATACTTTTTGAAAAACTAGAACTAATGGGCTTCAAAGGTACAATTTTGGAAATAATAAAATCACATTTGGAAAACCGGTATCAATTTTTAATCTATGAGAACCAAGAAACAGGAGAAATGATTTACCCAGATTACGACGAAGTAAAAAAGGGAGTACCTCAGGGTTCAATGCTGGGCCCTCTTCTTTTCTTACCTATATAAACGATTTGCAGAAGGTAATACAGTCTATGATGACTTTATATGCCGATGACACGTCCGTAGTCATTAAATCAAAAACAAATATTCATGACGACATACCAGAATCTTTAAATACACTTAGCAAATGGTTTACAAATAATAATCTACAGTTAAACATATCAAAAAGTCAAATGTTAACGCAGTTAACAAAAGTTCAAAAAGGTGTAGTTATCACTTGTATACAAATATTAACTTTTTACCTGAAAATATCAAAGAATTACCTTTTCACGCTTTTAAAAAAAACTGAAAGAAATATTGTGTCAAAATGTACTGTATCAAATAAATGATTTCTTTGTCGATAGAATATTTAATTAAAAGTGTATGTTTTTTGAAAATGTATCTAAGTGCAGTTTTGTAATATTCGTGTTTTAATATACATATTTACAATATTTATTATTATTTATTTATACTTGACTTGTTCTATACATGTTTATTTATAATATACAAACAGAACGAAATATATGTAACTATATGATTATGATTATACAGCGTGATCACTAATAAGTTTTAAAATAGCTTTAGAATTCTTCTTTTGAATATGTCGTTCCCGGTTTTTACTATTCTATCGCTTTCACCTATAGCGCACATGTCGTTCGCCTTTCGCTGCAGATTATTGTATGATTAATTGAGCAAAATGTTAAAATTTCTACTAAGTCAATGTGTTTGCTTAAAAACACTTTGATCTTTTGTAAATAATATGTTTTGTGTTACTCAACACTTACATTTACTGTTAATTAATGCTTGGGTGTATTATTTGACGACGCTAAAGAATATACAAATCCATTTAAATTCTAAATTTACATTATATTCTCCTTGCGAGTTTTGTACGTAATGTTAAGTTAATTTTAATTAAGTTTGCGGTAATTTCTCAAACAATTTCCTTGTCATCCAATATATATGTACGTGAAGTACATGTGTAAATATTTGACATGTGCAAATATCTACATTAAAGTGGTCTATTTAATGCGAAATTAAATACCGATCGTATTCTTTCTATGCTTCTAATAAAATTTAAAACTTGTTTCTCTTCTGGATTGTATTACTTTAGGATTTAATTATACTATACATATCTAATCTTAGGCAAAAAACGCTTAAACTAAATTGAAAATAAACAAAAAATAAAGTTCAACCTTAATTACACTTCAGAGTGTAAGACTGTTTTTGAGTGATTTTGACTGATTACACATAAACACTCTTGAAAGATATTTCTATTGGGATAATATATGGAAAGTTAATTACACAAAAAGATAATATAGAATTTATTTTGTTACAATTAAATTGAAGACTTATGTGTAATAGAAAGATATTTCTGAAAATCTACCGAATATTTAACCGTATCTTCGACGTTGAAATAAACAAAAAAAACATAAAAACAAATATTATGTCATTTTTCATTAGTAATTAATTACAGAAACGATAATTTATTAATTCTACACAAGAAACAGTGATTACTCTTATGACATCATTACGCAAGTTTCTTCTGGGAAATATTGTTACATCAAATTTATACAGGATGGTCCCTTTATAACCTGCCAAAAAATCGGGATCAATAGTCTAAAAACCCCTTTTTATTAAGTTAAAAATAATGGGGATAAATTAACCCTTACCCCACACACATTCGACAAATTAAATAAAATTTTGAAATTACGTAATGGACATTAATTGAAAACGCCATGTGTATTAAAGTCGTCATGTAATGTAGGTTGTAGATATCAAAGGCTTACTTTGTAATTTATATCCAAAGGAAGATAACACTCATTTTACAATGATAAGTGCTCTAATCGGAAAGTAAATAATGTTATACCCTTTTGCTTTAAACTTTATTAACAATTAAAAATTATACTAGGTAGATAATTCATAAAAATTTGCTTTAAATTAATTGGATATAAAAATTATTTTATAATAAATGCTCAATGTACTCTCCATTGGTATTTATACACATTTGAGTACGCTGGTACCAATTTTGATAAAAAAAATTGTCGAGTTCCATTGCGACCAATCCAGTGATTTGGATATCTGCAATTTAAATAACATCGTACATTTTTGCTGAAATGGAGAGAGGCCCCATCATGTTAAAACCAAATTTGTTCTTGTATTTCAATACCATGTCCTCCACAATATCCGGTAACAACTGGGGAAGATCAATATGTAGAAACCAAATGTAATTTCTTTCATTCATAACGTTCGCGTTACAACTTGCCTAGAGACATCTACTTTTAGAGCAAGTTGTTAAGGACTGACACCAGGATTTTCGTCCACAATATCATAAATATGCACAAAAATACCACGGGTCAGAAGGATTTTATTAGAAAAACGCTCGCCATATAGTCGCCTAGCGGTATTCGCATTACCATGTAAATTCATGTCGGCCTACCTCTTGTCTTTTGATTTCATAGCTTTTTTGGCAACTTGCAAATTTAATGAAACTTGACAAATGTAATGACAAAGCTATTATAGGTACCGTGGCTAAAGAAACTGTAATTATTGTTGTAAAAACATTTAGAATAACTTTTTGTACACATTAGCGCACAGTAAATTTTGATTAAAATTTCAAAAATTTTTATCTTGAAAACGAAAGTACTTTTATTAGAACAATTTTTTGTGAATGAGTTTTATTCATCGATACCTATTACCGGGTTCTTTTTGGCAGGTTATATGCGTATATGGATTATGACATAACAACCTGGGAGCAAATATGAAACACTAGTGTAACAAAATAATTATAATTTTCTAAATAAATACAAATAAGAACACAAAAACAATTTTCAATACGACTTCGTTATTTTAACAAACGTAATTTAAATATTTTAAACTGTGCATAAAATGAAAATATAATTCCGATACAAATCGATTCGTATCGGACATAGTTACTAAATAAATTTTATTTTTATTGTAAAAGTTCCGTATAATTAAAATAGTTTACAATTCCAAGGGACTTAATGTAAAATAAACATGCTGTTTTTTTTACAAACATAGGTATTAAACTACGGCACCTGTATAAAAAAGTATTTATTTCAACGTTTAATAGTATTTATTTTTTACTAACTGATGCTCTGGCGGTTCGCATTAACAACTTTAAATTTTTAAACTTAAATTTATTTCTGTTTAATTAATTTTTTTTCAAAGTACTTAATTATACCTAGCATGAACTGAATTCATACAACAATGTATAAAATCCAGGACTAAAGTGTAACAATCCCTAGGGCGATAATTCGCCCTCGCTTCAGTCAGACATTGCCCTTAGGAATAACAAAACACTTTAATCCCTTGTTACTAACTATTAAAATAAAATTATAATAAAATCATAGACATAATCATTCTTTTTAATTCAATTGATTTGAAAATTTGGATCTCAAATTAATACACAAAAAAGGATAAAAAAAGATGTTCGGTGTTTTAGATTCTTTTCCCGCAAGAATAACGACACCATATATTAACCCTTTCGTTCCCAAATTAATTTTTGTGTTCCAAAAAAAATTTGTTTTCCTCTACTCGGTTAGTCTTAGTAATGTAAGTTAGAGAAAAATAGAAAAACGATTGTTTGACCTTTCTTTGACCAAAATTTTGCTTGATGCCATATGGAATCATTGGGAATATGGACATTATTGGTAAAAAAAAAAAATAAAATTAGAACTGAAACCAATTTACTTGAAATGATAGTTTTTAAAACAATTTCGATCTTTAGTAAGACAAAGTGGTATACCACATTTTTCACACTTTAACCTCGTGTATGCTTGGCAGTGGCGGCATCTCATTTTAGGCTCGAGATGTTGTGGCCAATGGTCTTTCTTATCGTACCTAACATCTTCAATGGGCTGCGGAATTGCAGGATTTCTTGAAATTTGTTTAGTCGGAGTTCCTTCTCTTGAACTGGGACGTCCACGTTTTCTAATATCTACTGGAAAACAACGCAATAGTGCCTGTCTAATTTCGCTTCAAAAAACAATGAGTGTTTTGTATTTGGATATACCCAAAAGCTTGCAATACCTCCGGTACAACAACCACGCATTCACGAGGCAAACATCCAGTAAATGGTAGAAAATTTTCAAGTAATACCTTTTCACTCCAATTTTGATACGATATAAGGCCACTAACATATTATTGAGGTCCACTCCTCCCATATTAGTGTTGTAAATCGGCCGTGGAACTTTCGCATGCTTTTTTTTCGGCTTGGGATCATTTTTTCAAATTTTCGATAGGTTCGGCACCAACGTATGTAGATACTAAAGTGACCGATTTATTATCAAACCATTTTACGGCTGCGACATTTTTTTCTGCCGCACTGTACTGATCAAAAGAACCCCGTCCTTCTTGTTTGAGTACTTTGTCGTCGTTCGGTTTGTATCCCTTTAGTCTATTTGTTCGGACAGTACCTACACCAAGAATGCCCAAATCTTTCAATGAGAGGAACAAATTGATGGATGTAAAAAAATTATCCGTGTAAATTTTGATGTTTTGGTCAAGTGGTAGGTTTGTTGATAGCTTCAATACAATATCTCCGCTAATTTCCAATTCGGTTTAATCGTGCTCAATAGTCCCTTTTTCACTATAAATTTTGAACTGGTATACTATACCACTTATTCCAGCTCTAGCAAAGACCTTTATGCCCCACTTATGTGGTTTATTTTTTATGTATTGTTTTAGAGAAGATTACCCTTTGAATGGGATCATTATCTCGTTGACCGAATTGTGTTTCTCGGGCTCAACTGTAGCAAGTTTTGTTTGACAGCATCTATAAATGGACGTACTTTGAAAAGCTTGTCATAGGCAGGATCAGTGCGTTGTTTCATTTTCGAATTATCATTGATATGTAGATTGGATTTCAGCTTTTCAAAACAATTTCTTGGCATTACGTCGGCAATTACGGGATATCTGGTTTCGTTAGCCCAGTACATACGGTAGCTTGGCATTTGCACTATGCCACTGATAATGTGAATCTCCAAAAAAATTGCACATTTCGTTAAAGTTAGTATTTATAGAAGTTCCAGTTTTCTGAGTAGAATATAGATTTGTTTGATCGATTATATTGTTTACAATGTCATCATCAAACAATTTTTTGAAGTACTCCAACAGAGTGCCAATATTTTCAGGAGTCGTGAATGCAATGTTACATGTTGAATCAACGCTTTCCAAATTCTGTTTTTTCCATTTCCAATCGACTTCTTTCTTTCCTTTCTTCACGCGTTGGTGACGACGTTTTACCAAACGGATCAGAGGTAAATCATCCTCATCGTCAGGTTCACTATCTTGTACATCAAGACTGGGGTCAATATTACCAGTTGGTCTTTGACCTCTACGCTTATGGCATTTGTCTCAGGAAGCTGAAAAATGTCCCCATTTACCACTTCATCTTCACCCTCCAGCAAACCAAGCTCCTCTTCGTCGGATGTGTCTTCGTTCAATATTTCAATGTCAGAGATATCACCTTCTGCAAAGTAACTATTCATGTACACTCATGAAATTTAAAACTTGGACACCACAATTTCTGTAAACAAAAGTTTGCACATTGTGAAGCGGGCTTAAGGGTATAATTTACAATTCTAACAGCAGGTAGTCTCAGCGGGGGTTATCTTATAGAAGGACTGTAGAATGAATCATTACACTAAGCACGTTTTAGAAAATAGGTAATTTACGTTGCTTACTTAATTTTTTTCTTTAAAGAATATATTTGAAGGTATCGCTAATTAAACACCATAGCTCGATTAATTATCGAATCAAAATTTTGTTTAGGAAATGTTTACAAAATAAAATTAGAAATAATTTTGATTTAAAAAACGTCTACAAGCAATAACTTTTAAATTAAATCAAAAAATTAAACATGGTTATTTGGGTTGACTGATTATTACTTATTTTTAAATAAATCTAACCTACTAATTATTGTAAGTTATTAAAAAAATCATTAAACTCTCTATTCATAATATTTAGTCCTTACAAAATGTATATTTTATGACGTTTCATTTTTTTCTGTAGTTAATATAAAAAGTGAAAATAAAAACTAAGGCAATTCTTATTGTCAACGTATATATTTAGTTTTTTGACAAGAATTTATTACATAATTATAATTAAGATACCAAGTTATAGTTTAAAATTAAATGAAAACTTTTTTTTTAAATAAAGGTATTACTATATAAATAAATATAAGAAATCAATAATGGGTGTGACCTCCATTATTATTGATACATTCTTGGAGGCGTCTGCTCATTGACGCTATCAAGGTATCAATATAATTAATATTAATCGTTTCCCATGCGGTATCAATGGCTGCAATTAGTGCATTACGGTTTACTGGTATAAAATTTGGCCCTTGTTGGCTTCGGATAACAGCAAGTATTCGAGCCCAAACAATTTCGATAATGTTAAAATCTGGGCTTTTTGCTGGCCAGGGTAACAGCTCCAAGTTATTTTCTCGTATCCAATTGCGCACAACCCGCGAAGTATGAATAGGGGCGTTGTCCTTTAACAACTAAAATACATTATTAAAATGTTAATTCAACAGATCCCGAACTATTTTTTGGAGAAAGTATAGTGAAATATAACCTTCGTCTGGATAAAACACTTCGACTGAAGGTTTCATAATAGTTTCCAAAACATCTAAATACGCAGCAGAATCAAGACGTCCATCGATAGCCCAACAAACTCCTGGACCCCGCGCGCTAACCCAACCCCACACATTCACAGAAAAATAACCACTTCGTTTTTTAGGACATTATTTTCGTAACAAGTTCCTTCCATTCTAAAAACTTTTAGTGGTCCATCGTTGCGGCTATTGAACGTTTTTTCGTAGCTAAAAATCACTCGATTCCAAAATTCTAAAGGTTCGTTCACATATCGCCTTGCAAATTCCAGACGACGTCTCATATTTTCGTCAATGAGAACTTCTTTCGCAGCAGTATTATACTTCTTTATTCCCATCTCCTTTAATCTTTTTTGTGCAGTTATACGGCATCCGGGAAAATGTGTATCTGCTATAGCCCTGGAGTATGTAGCAAATGGTTGTTCTGTTACGTAATGAAACAACTCGAGATCTTGAGCACGTGTAGATACTTTAGGTCTACCACTTCCGATGGCTCTTTCCAAAGTGTGTTCAAGATTCCACTTTACTCGGTAATGCCCTACGGTGCTTTTTGGTATATCTAACATACGTGAAATTTCACGCACGCTACGGCCCGCCGCTAATTCCGAAACAATCCGCGCTTTCAAATCAGCACCGAGATGAGGTGGCATTTTCACAACATTTGAAATTTTAAACTAAAATGGAATTTACAATTCTTACTTTATTTATTGGTTCACACTACCCCTTCTCAAACAGTAGGTAATTGTTTATTGATTACATACTTCTAATGACCAATGTAACAATCCTTTGAGCAATATGACTCAAAGGAAGTAAATTAAACAAGCATGGATATTCTATTGTTATTGAAACTTATTTATAAAGTAAAAGCCATTTCCTTGTAATGCTAATGGGCAGGATTTTCTTTTAAGTATTAAGATTACAATAGAGGACTTATAAATTTTCTAAAATATCTAATTATAAATATTTACACTGCAATTGCGCTTTTCCTTAATAATTTCTTAGCAATAACATACACGTTCTTGGTTTTTAAGTTGTCATAAATTTGATATGATATAAATTTGTGTTTTTAATATTACATCACAAACTAATCTTTATTCGCCAAAAAATTGTTGCTTAAGTTGTAAAGCTTCGTACACACCTGAACAACAAACCGAGTAACAAACATAACAACGAACCGAAAGTCAAACAGAACGACAAACGATCTTTTATGATTTCCACAATCCGAACAGCAAACGGAATGTTATAATAGGAAATACGGCATCTGGTATTGTTTTTTGGAAGTAATTACTTGTATCTTGGTATGTTTCAATTGTAGTTGTAGTCTAGCGTTTAAATAATACAGAGTGTTCTAACAAAATAATGTCATCAAGTTGAAATGGAAAGACGATATAATTTTTAATCGGCAAAGAAGAGAATTCCGAGAAACTTTCAATCTCTTAAAAATCATCCCTCATAGAGGGTTAAGCACCAATTTAATAAATTTATTTTTTCTACGACATAAGTAGAAAACGGACGTTTTTTCTTTACAAATAGTGAGGAAAATTGCTTTTCACGAACGAGGAAAATAATGTCGTGTTACAAAAATGCCTCTTTAAAAAAATGTGAGAATGTGTCATTACAACTATAAGCGCCTAGTACTTAGTTAAACAATTTAATTTAGTATTCAATTAATTTAGTATTCAATCAGGTTTACAATAAATATTACTTCTTTCATTAGGTTGTTTTTTTGGAGAATATCGTGAAAAATATTTTTTGTGTCTAACACATGAGGAAAGTCTTATTCCACTCGAGCACAACTGGAAAAAATAATCGCTTTGCTCACTTGTTGGAAACTCATCTCGCAGCTTTGAAACTAGACTGGGAGAGCATTTTAATTTATAAATAAACTTGAGATGTATTTGCGCATTTCTAATCTATTAAATCCGCATTTGTTGAACACTAGTTCACAAAAAAGCTTACACAATTTTTATGCACAAAGAAGAGTAAAAATTATAATTTACTTCGCTTTTTTTTATTTTGGAAATTTCCCGCTCAAATGATGCTAACAGGGACATCATTTTTTTCTTGCACTCTTAAACACTGATTAATTTAAAACATAATATCACCTAAAACACAACAAACCCACAAAAGAGAGGACAAAAAATAAATAATTTAATTCTCCCGCATAAGTTTGTTCGCCGTTTTGTTTAGATTCGTCCAAACCTGCAAACGCATTCGCGCGCATTTTCCTTGATGTCGGAGAAAAAACCGACAAGTTGCGGAAACGCCGCAAACCGTTTATGGAACAATCAGGACTTGCGAATCTGTTCTAAAATTCGTACGTAGCACCGTCCAAATTAATGTTCCGATTGCCGTTCGGTTCGTTGTTCTGTTTGTTCCTCGGTTTGTTGTTCAGGTGTGTTCGAAGCTTTACAATAAGCATATTAATATGAACTATATCTTATGAAAGGAGAGTTATGTAACTATAATTAACTACTTAACGTTACGTTAGTAGATTCCATTTACTATTTACACATATTTTCTTGGAACATTCCATAATTAACTATCGGGATATGATGACCCTATACTTCGCAGGTTGTGCGCAACTGGATACAAGCAAATAACTTGGAGCTGTTACCCTGGCCAGCAAAAAGCCCAGATTTTAACATTATCGAAAATGTTTGGGCTCGAATACTTGCTGTTATCCGAAGACAACAAGGGCCAAATTTTATACCAGTAAACCGTAATGCACTAATTGCAGCCATTGATACCGCATGGGAAACGATTAATATTAATTATATTGATACCTTGATAGCGTCAATGAGCAGACGCCTCCAAGAATGTATCAATAATAATAGAGGTCACACCCATTATTGATTTCTTATATTTATTTATATAGTAATACCTTTATTTAAAAAAAGTTTTCATTTAATTTTAAACTATAACTTGGTATCTTAATTATAATTATGTAATAAATTCTTGTCAAAAAACTAAATATATACGTTGACAATAAGAATTGCCTTAGTTTTTATTTTCACTTTTTATATTAACTACAGAAAAAAATGAAACGTCATAAAATATACATTTTGTAAGGACTAAATATTAAGAATAGAGAGTTTAATGATTTTTTTTAATAACTTACAATAATTAGTAGGTTAGATTTATTTAAAAATAAGTAATAATCAGTCAACCCAAATAACCATGTTTAGTTTTTGATTTAATTTAAAAGTTATTGCTTGTAGACGTTTTTAAATCAAAATTATTTCTAATTTTATTTTGTAAACATTTCCTAAACAAAATTTTGATTCGATAATTAATCGAGCTATGGTGTTTAATTAGCGATACCTTCAAATATATTCTTTAAAGAAAAAAATTAAGTAAGCAACGTAAATTACCTATTTTCTAAAACGTGCTTAATGTAATGATTCATTCTACAGTCCTTTTATAAGATAACCCCTGCTGAGACTACCTGCTGTTAGAATTGTAAATGATACCCTTAAGCCCGCTCCACAATGTGCAAACTTTTGTTTACAGAAATTGTGGTGTCCAAGTTTTAAATTTCATGAGTGTACATGAATAGTTACATTAGACACAGATTGGCAGTTGGTGAAAGAAATCATTGATTCTTTTAAATTTTTATGAAATTGTGTTTCAATTATATTATTCATTTGGTTCAAATTGTAAAAATTGTTTATTTCCCTTTCACTTTGGCAAGCATCCATATGTCTTGAACTTTGTGTGATTTCAATATCCTCAGAATTGACCAAGGAATCGACTGGTACTGCAGTATTTTATACAGTATTGAAAATTTTACTGACTGTATTAATTTTATTATTTAACAAATGATCTATATACCCTTCTGCGACAGTTGTAGAGCGCCACCCTCCGTGACGTTTCTAACCTGTAATATTTGCCCCCGAGTCTATTAAAATTGTCGCTAAAGATCTTCTTAGGCAATGACCGGTGTAACTACCTGGGTCAGTCAAATTTAAAAATCTTTCTACCACACTAGCGAGGCTACCAAATTTATTTATCCCAATCGGCTGTTTTGTACATTTCCCACGTTGAAAATTAAAAAAGAAACGGTCAGTTTCTACGTTTGGAGGTCGTAGGTTAATATACTTTTTACAAGTATCGTAGAAAGTATTAGCGATTACAAATTGGCGTTCGGTTTTTAAATCGGGAATGTGAACTAAAAGTGCAGTGTTAAGGTCTTTGATATGACTTGTTTTAATTTTCATCAGTTCTTCTCTCCGGCAAGCTCCCATTATACCAAAAATTAACCCAACCTAAAATAGTATTCATTTTAACATTTCTAGGTGAGTTTTAATTTTATACGTTATCTTTGTAAATAAGTATTCCTTATCTGGAGCAGATGATTAGAATTCTTTAATTTGCTGAGGAGTCAAGATTTTCGACTTTTTAGGTCTGTAACCATCCGATTTACGTTTCAAAAAAGCACATAATTTGGGGTACTTGCTTATGTCAACATTGTTTTTCAAGTTAATCGTCATCTGCAACATCGAGTAGATTGCCCACAAGGAGGATGGTTTCATTATTTTCGAAAGATAATGAAAATAAGCCAGTAACACATTCTCTGATAACGAATTTGTACCGCTCCCTTGACACAAATCTTGGAAAAGGTTATATGCACGTTCATACTGATTTTTAGATTTCTCAGGCAACAAATTAGCAGTTGCCGATGTTGCTGCTTGAATAATTTCGGGTGGAGTACCCATACAAACCTCATCTTCACTTTCACTCGTCATTTTTAGTGCGATTTTACTTTTAACAATACAATATTTATTATTATGTGATACAAGAATAATACAACGTTTTAATGAAAAATGACATAATTAATTTAAAGCTAAGTTCAGCCCGTGACTAAAATCCGTTGTTGCCAGGTTCATATCGTGACTAAAACGCACAAAGCCACATCTTGTCAATGTGTATTTAAAAGGTTACTTAGCATCGTGTCAACATATACGATAAATTGTGTTTTGAAGGTGGGAGTAGAAAAATCATAAACGTACCGACACTTAGTCAAAGATGAATACATATACTCTGACGACATGAAAATAATACTATATAATAAAAATACTATTTACATCTTCTCAAAACTAAAAGACAGAACAGACATTTTTGATAAGCCCAACGTGGTATATAAGCTACGCTACGTTTACTAACGTTCACATGTTAATTTTAATTGTATGTTCTTGTGTGTTTTAATCACTAGTGACTCCACTCTCTAAATTTAAGGCGAGTCTAATATATTGTTCTAATTCTAATTTGAATTTATTATCCTACCGTTTTGGCTTCTCAACTTAGTCGTAATTAACAGGAACTTTTTTAGTCGTATAGATATTTGTAACATTAGTTTCTAGATATTGTTAGAGTCTTTTATCTTTTTACTATGTTTTTACGTATTGGCATATTGTATTTTAATTACTTCTATCACTAAACTAGCCGCTCTGAAAAAGCTCATGCATTGTGACCGAAACGTAAGCGATTTAAGTACTTGAAGAGTGTTTATTTATTCTCACCTCCACTAAAGGGATCAACATCGATATCATCTTATAATCAATTGATATTATCACGGGAACATGGATAAACGACATCAAATTACTATCAGGTACAAACATTTTTCCGAACAGCTCCTATTTCTACAATATTTCTAAGATTGGGGTTTATTTACACGGAAATCGTCGTGGGATTATTTTTAATTTAAATTGGACCTGGTATGCGGTATATTAAATTTTAATATACATTGTAAATATTGGATTCTTTAATGTATTGGTTTATTTAATCTAAATAAAATAGTTTGATTTCAACAAAATTATTTGAAAAAAAAACCTCCAAAAATTTAATCATACCAACCTTGACCCACCGTAGTAATACATATGAATATATTGATTACCTAAATACCGTAATTGAAAGAAAATACAAATACTGAAAAAAATTGGAGTAGGTGTACAGAAACTCGAAATAAATGTTTAATTAAATAACTAATCCAGCAAAAAATTTTGATAAATTTAATTCGACATTTTTTAAACCCAGCCATAAAGAAATTTATAAGTTACATTATTGATTTTCAATTAGATTATTACGCTACTATAATATAAAGTTCATACTACCCTAAACAACTTTGTCTTGCAAAGTGTAATTAGTCGTTAACAAGCCGTTAATCATTTGTTACAAAATCAGTTAACATTTAAATAGTAACCAATCAAAAGGTCGTTTACCTAACAACACATTAAACCCGAGTCAATGCAAGCGGACATTTAACTTGTTGAATTTCGTTGTTTATTAGAGCGATAATAATAAATCAAATTAATTGAATAACAAGCCAACGTTGTTTAACTTGTGTATATAAAGAAAAATCTTTTTGTATTAAGTTTGTGTTTAGTTTTACGCTTATTCTGGCGCCGACATGCTGTGCCTATCGTTAATTTTAGCGAATTATATGCAGTATTATAGCGTGTTCCTATGACGTAAACCTTTAAAGGATAAATGTTGGCTTTAATATTTCAGTACAGAGGGCCAGTAAGATAATGATGACTTCTGATAAATTATTTTAAAGATTATTAAACTTTAAGCACAGTATAAGAAGTGGTACTTGATTAATTTAGATTTGGATTTTAAAAACTTAAAGATGCAGAAATTACTATGTAAGATTTTTTTTTGTTTTTTATAGATAAATAAAACTTTCAACTACATAAATTTTTTATTCATTGGATTTAGATAAAAATTTTCTACAACTGTAGTTCAATTTTAAAAATAATTACAACTGATATGAATTCTTGTACTTATAATTTAGGACTTTAGTAACTGTCTTGAAACATAATAATTAACTATTGAGTAAATTTGAGATTAGCTGAAATACGATCTAAAATTAATATAGTAATTAAGTAGACTAGTACATATATTGATTACAACACAGATAATGAAGTTGAAATGTAAAAATTTAATGAAAATTTTTGTTTACTTAAAATTTTTAGGATACTCATTAAAACTTTTTAAAGGAATTTTTAATTGTTTTAATAACCCCAACTTTTATACTGTTAGAATTAAATGATGTAAAATGACATTGTAAATTTCGTTTTAATTAAATGTTAGATTTAACAATGAAACGTAGAAATTAATTATTTTAAAAGCTTATCTTTGTTCTTAGATTTCGACAGTACTTTCGAACAGCAATCTGTGGCTGGCAGCGATTATTTAAAAGAAACTTACCTCGTGGCGGAACAGAAACTCCACCTATTATTGGAAGAAACTCACATTCACTTAGTAAATCTGGTAAGTGCTTTTTAGTGAAACATATTGTAAAGTTTAGTTTTTAACAAATTATTAATGCACTACTCTTAGGTTTGTACGTTTGTATTGCCGGAAAACCGCTTAAGGGAGCCCATTCATTTTAAAACATTTTAATTAGTGTGGTATAAGAAGTTTCAAATTAAGTGAATATTAATTTATAATCTTTATTTCAAGACTACTCTGGCTTTCTCGTCAATGGAATGTGTACGTGGTGTCCTCAAATTACTAGCATTAATTTTAACAGTTAAACAATTTAAGAAAAAGCACTACAATCACAACTATCATCTTTAAGCGTCAGCACACGTTATTGATGTAGTTCTTGGGTTCATTTTATCAATATCGTTGATTCAAATTTGATATACTCAGGACATTTACGTTACTTAAGTAAAAACATCGAACACTAAAATGCCGACTAGTCATTTGATAATTGATGAAGCAATACTATTTTCATTAAAAAGTTGATCATTGTCTAAGATCAAAAGTTACCCCCTTTTATCGATTATAATTAAAACAATTCTATTTTAATACATTTAATAATTTTTAAAGAGGTTATTTGATTTTAATTTTTTGTTGATTATTTATAAAGTAGTATTATGGTTAAACTGAACTACCATTCTTTTATACATTCGAGCCACAATCTTGTGCTATTTATAAAATATTGTCTAATAGTGGCAACTATTCTATGGCAGTTCTTCTTGATTTAACGCGTACTTTTGATAGTGTATCTCACAAAATTTTACTTAAAAATATCAAATTCTACTAGTGTGATGTTATTAGACAGAATTCAAACGGCAATATTTAATGGAAAATTTACTGAGTTTATGTATCTCAAAAAGGTGTACCTCAAGGGTTGGTCTTAGGAGCACTGCTGCTTTTAATATTTATGAATGATTTCGGATTCCATTTGGGCAATAATATAACATGTATCCAATATGCAGATGATACAACTTCACTGTTAAATAGTATATAAATTCATAAAACTTTATAAAATACAAATATAGCATTACATTAGATTACGTGACCATTATCTAGATAACTATGATTTTGTTAAATTCCTAGGTGTATTGATCGATCCTAAAGCTAACTTTTGGTTCACACACAGGAGATCTATCAAAACATATTTGTCGTGTACATGAGAATAATTCAATCTCATCTGAATTATTGCGTTCTAGTTTGGGGTAATTCCTCTAATTATCACCGAATAGAGGGTGTCCCAATATTTCGTGGACATAGACTTACAGTAGGTTTGTGGGATCAAAAATGTGAAATGGGTAAAATTACCTATAAATAAATTATAACTTCAGTCAAGCCAATACTAATTTTCTTTTATTTGAAAAATTTTACTATAGTATCAACTTGTTAATTAATCTGATGATGACTTGCATATGTTAACAAGTCGAAAATATAGTAAAGTTTTTCGAATAAAAAAATATATTTAGTGTTGGTTTGACTGAAGTTATAATTTATTGATTAAAATACCAATACAATAATGGATCCATCATTATTTAATCTTATTAAACTTTGTTAAACTACTTCGTTATGGCTCAAAGGTAAAAGATATTTCTATTTTTCATTAAAACCAGAAAATACTTTTTTTCAATTTTTTTAAAATTTGGATTGGGCATATTTCAATAAAGGAACTACGATTTTAAGTATATATCAATTTTATTGAATTTTGGGATGTATAAAACTACTCCTTCCGTCGATAGCTTTAATGTTCGATTTTTTTTAAAATTTAGCTGGGAACATATCAATGAAGAGACTACGTTTTTCACTAGATATCAATTTAACTGAATTCAGGTAAAGGTAAAAACTACTTTTACCGTTCGATAAATTTTATGGTAGCCTTTCTGTGGATCGTAATTTTTTTTTTACAAGAAAGATACTGCATTTTGTCTCTCATACAAAAATGTTGATTCTCTTTTAGTTTTTGAGCAAAAATATGCAAATCTTTATTCAAGATTAATGTAGACTACAGTAAATGTTAAATATCACCACCACCTTTGGCTCCGCATAAATTAATTACGCGTATGAAATTGAAATTGACTCTTGTCAGCAGGTGTTGGTCTTGCAAAGAGTTCGTAGAATGTTGAATCCTACCCCACAATAACTGTTCAATGTTGTCGATTGGAACTTCACAATCTTTAGTTTTCAACATTCGGTAGATGAAATAGTCATGGTGTGGAGAACAAAGTGGTCTCTCTAACAATACGAGAAGAATGTGGCGGTGCACCATCATGCATGAAAAACATTTCATGACGTAAATTCAAATGAAAGTCAAATTTCCGCACGTGTTACGTTTACATAAGTCGACACACGTATTTTTTTTGCTCAAAAGCTAAAAGAGACACGATATTTTTGTAAAAGACAAAAAATACAACAGATAAAAATATCTTTTTTGTATAGAAAAATTAAAGCATTCCTGCAATCTACAAAAAGGTTACCATTAAAGCTATCGGCGGTAGGGGGAATCTTTTATACATCCCAAAATTCAGTGAAATTGATATCTACTTAAAATAGTAGTTCTTTCATTGAAATGTGCTCAAACCAAATTTTAAAAAATTGAACAATGTTTTCGAGTTATTAACAAAAAATAAAAGTATTCTTTCCATTAACGCCTTCTCACGGCTTAGTATGTGAGTAAGTTTAGCCGCTTATACTTTTTTTTTGATTCCACAATCCTACTGTAACTCTGTCTACAGAATATTGGAACGCCCTATATTTGCAGTTCAACGACGCGTAATCAGTATATTGTCTGTGGATTATTTGTGTAGCCTTTATCCTCAAGGAAAACCGTAAAGAAAAAGTCCAGCGGTATTAAGTCGCCGGATCCTACACAAAAAATCACACGTCCAGAGAATTTCTCCTGCAGTAAACTCAGAGTTTCCCTAGCAGTGTGGCAAGCGGCCTCCTTTTGTTGAAAGTAAGTATTGTTAAGGTTGTTATTTTTATTATTTTCATTATCACACGTCCTGTCGTGGTTTTTTATATTTTTTTCTTTTAAGAACCGAGAGCATACCACACTTCTTGAGTGCTCCATCATGTTTGCCTATAGTATCTTTCGCACTATGCGCCCGTGCTCAGCACGACCAACATCTGCATTGTGAGGAGATTGTGTGTTTCAGGCAGTTTTGTAATGGCTTTACTTCTTTTATTGGATACGAGGCCTGTACCTCCGATTAGTATAGGTATTACTTCAGCTCTTATGTACTTTGAATTTTGATCGCAGGTCTGTATATTTGAGGTATTTCTCTGCTTTCTTCTGGATGATGTTGTAGTTTGATGAAATTGCTATGTCTATTAATAGGCACTGTCTTGGTTTTCATTTTATTAGGATGAGGTCTTGCTTGTTGGCTTGGATGGATCTGTTTGTTCGTACTGGTTAATCCCAGATCAGCGTTATACCAGGGGTATCGATAATAAAAACAGGTTTTTGGTCATACCCTTTCACTTCGACGTTGTATTCTCTGCAGATGTTTCAGTGCAGGTGTGCTGCTACTTTGTTGTGTCGGTCTAAGTATTCTTTTTTTTGCCAAGATTGGGCAGCCCAAGACTACAAGGTGTATGGTTCGACAAAGTCTACAGGTGGAGTTTTCATTATACCGTATACCTTCATGTAGTTTGTGGCCGTTGCCTGTTTTTGGCAGGCTGTTATCAGTGTTTTGGTTTCAATTTTCAAGTTTGCATGTGTCACCCGATCTTAGTATATTGTCTCTTTTGTTGTTTCTCCATTTTGCTTTTTGTTCGGTTCTGTATTTCGGTTTTATTTTCTTTTTCAGTTTATTAACATTTTTTGTTTCAGGTTCCCAGGCGTCTTCGGTTTGGTTTTTTTTTTTTTTGGTTGGCCTATGTTTCTTTCTTTTTCTGTCTGTACACCATTTTTAGGAATGTGTCCAATTGTTAAGCTCCAGGTGCGTGTTGAGGTATTGTTATAATGTGGCTCGTCTCTATGTTCTGCATTCTTCGAATTCTTTCTTTTTGAGGAATGTACAGGCGATCGATGTATGGTAAGCAGTTTTCTGGTTTGTCGATCTAGTTTCTTAATTTCTGCCTGGGTCCATTTGATAATTCTAAAACTGTAGAGTAGTACCGGTATTGCTAGGGACGTTATTGCTGTTATATTGTTTTTGGCATTAAGTTCGGTTTTAGTACTGACCTAATTCTTTTTTTATATTCATTTGTTACTTTTGTTTTCATCAAGTATTTATACGTATAAGTACAGCTGTATTTAATTAATTTATTGTTGAATTGAATTAATTTCTTGAATATCTTTTCCTTCGGCAACCTTTGTGTATCATTTGTTTTGTCAAAAGGTAGTCTTTACATTTGTACATATTCTTCACGCACCCTTTCTGTTCTTCGGAAAACATTATATTTTTTATATTATTTTTTTAAGGTTTTGTTTCCTGTATTCAAACATGTTAAGGGTCTGTAATGTTTAGCTTTGGCAGTGTTTTCATTTTTAGGGATTAGGTACGTTTTCCCTTAGTTAGCCAGGGTGGTATATTTTGTCTCTCGTTCAATAGGTCTATGAATGGGTTTTTGAGATGTACGTGAATGGCTGTTAGTTTTTTATCTAGTAATTATGAATGCCATTTGATCCTGGCGCTTTCCAGTTTCCTGTTGTACTTAGTGCAGTTTGTTTTTCTCTATTTTTATATTGTCCCATTTCATTCGCTCTTGTTGTGCTGTTACTCTCGTATAGGTACTTCTTGGATTCCATTCTGCATTTTTGTTATTATAATTTTTATTATCGATCGTTAATCTCAACTAGAATATTCTCTTATAATCTGTTGTATGAACATCTATGGTGTCCCTACAGGAACTTGGGGATTTGAATTCCAAATAACATGCACAGTATTTAGAAATTTAACGATTTGTTGACTTAAAGACAAACATAATGTAGAAACCTTAAAATTATATGTGGCCAAAGATGTTTTTTAAATTTTTTTATGACTTTATCACACATCAGCAAGTCTAAAGTTATTTTGCGACCACCAAAAACTATTTGTGTTTATTTTAATGTTTTTACCTAAAACCTTGGTTTGGCGCAGAAAGCTTACATCAATTCTATTTTGTCTCAGATTAATTTAATTTTTTTTATTTTTTATTATTTATTTTATTTTTCTTCAATGTTTTAAATACAATACCACACATAATAATGTAAATAATTATGCACTATATTTAACTTCATAAAGGAAAGGACCCTCTTAAGCGGTGTACGTGTTATTTAATGTAATGTTTCTATAACCTTCTTTATTGTTTTGCACTTTACCAGTTTGCAGGTATGGACGATCATTGCAAAAATCCCCTTCTGCAGGAAAATCACTGGTGTAATAAAGGTAGTCCTCGTAATAATACCATGTCTACTGTTGCTACTGAACATAATAACCGTGTGGCGGTTCTAAGTACACAACAGAAAAAAAATCATTTAGTCCATTTAGAAACAGAACTTTAACAAGCGGTTTATGGAGTGAGATTTACTGCAGTGCCTCTTTATATAATAGGTGCAGAAAAATGGTATATACCAAAGTAGAAATTTTGTACTTAAATTAGCATAATGCTCATTACTATTATTTTTAAGAATACTGCTATTTGTTAAAATTAATAATTACTGTTGTTGTTGAAGTATACATTTCGAAAATAAAGTGTAACACTTTTATCAACTAAATATTAACGTAAATTAAAGTCATTAATTCAATTATAATAACACATTTTACTCTCTAGTCAAATACATCTCACGTTAAGTAAGAAAGCGTTACAGCATTTAAACTCCAGGTCAATTTATAGATAGATATGCACAGTGTGGGCCAAAAAGAATGAAGACAAGAATTTTCTTAAAATTTGAAAATGTTATCAGTTGGTAGACTAAGTTAAATAATTATTCTCAAAATAATGTTTGACAAACGCAACTGCCAACAGAAGAAATTGCAATTTAGTAGATTTTGTCGGGCGAAATTTGACTTAATCTTGTTGGTTCACGCTGTATACACGGGAATGGAAAGTACTTCCAACGATTTAAAGATATCCACGTGGTTGTGAAATACGTAGTGTTGTAATTTTTTATTTTACATTGTTATGACAATAATCTCAAACTGTGTTTGTCCGTAATTACACAATTTCTAGAGCAAATCTGTGTGATATACAGAGTGGAAACTTTAACTGGAGTCAATTAAAAAATTATCTAAAAATAAATTTGTTGCTAAATTCCTCAAACGCCGTGTTTTTATTTTTAATATCAAAAAATTAATCCTAATCCAAGTATTTTAAAAATTTGACGTTCTTAGTAGTTACTCAATTAGAACAGCTTCTCTTGCAGTTTCTTATAACTATTACATGTGTGAAAGTTAAAATTATTTTGTAATAAAACCGCTAATGCAAGAAAAAAATGATTTTGAGACATTTTTTGAGTCTTAATTGACTTTTATATAATTAATCAACTGTGGAACCTTCGAGAATTATCGTGCTGAGGTTTGTAAGTTGAAAGGTTGTAAGAAGTTCTTCTTCAATCTTCAACATGTTAAACCAACATCTCAAATAAAATAAAAATAAAACAATTAATCAATGTAACATTCCATTACAAAATTAGTATCACCGCCCCCAAATTAAATAAAATTAAGAGAAAACAAATTTTTTGTACTCGTATCTTATTTCGAATAAATATTGTTTGAGGACTTGTGTGCAGACCTTCATTTTATAAGTTACAAAATTTGTTCCAGTTAAATTATCAATTCTGTACCATTGTTACATTTTGTTAAAATGTGTAAATGTTTAAATTTAAAAGAATGCGTGAACAAAAATTACTCATGTTATATAACTCTGTGGTTTGTTGCAATGAAGTTACATTATTAATTAATTATTGTATCTAATCTTTTTGTAACAATGTGATTATATGTGCATGTGTATATACAAGAATTGGCAAATTATTTTTTAAAATAAAATTTTACTCTGTGTTTTTCGTCTACTCTCGATTCCAATCATGTTTGGAATTACGGAAGCAAATATTTCTTCATTAAACTTTAAATCGTTTCATTGATTGAAGTATGATTCTACTTATATTTCAAATAAAATCTTATTACACGACGATATTAACATGGACGTAGCAAATTGTAAACAAAGCAAATTATACAAAATGAAAATGGTGGAGCAGTCGTAAGGATTCCTGCTAAATAGACATAGTTTAATGTAGTTGCTCTATCTTTATTACATTACATCGATGTAAATTCAATTTAAAATAGAAGGAGCCGATAAATCAATGAAAAAACAAAGTAATTTACCTACGTAAGTACCTACACTTCATTGACTTTTCTAGGTGAAAAGCTGAATACAGAAATATTGTAATAATTTTAAGAAATAGATAATTTAATTTTGTTAAGCAGTCATGTAAACAATTCGTTTTTGTAGACATTTCTACAGAAATAGAAAAATAAGAAAAGATAAATTGGTTAAAATAATAGTATAATCAATGAATCCTTTCAACAAGTTAAAGAATATATGAATGTAAGCTTTCGGGGCTGTTGTCACTAAGATTATTATCTTCCGGGTTGAGCCGTGTTCGTCCTTCTTTCCTACGTTCTCTGCTTGACGTTTCGCTAACCATGCTGTTAGCTTCTTCAGAAGTTACTCTACAGACTGATGTTGTTGTCTTCTGCTCCTCGTTATATACCTATGTTCCGTTACGGTTGGTTGATGTCGATCAGTGACGGGTGGTTGGGGTTCGATGGTTGGTTGATCACCTGTTTGGTATCGACTAATTTTGTGGCGACATTTGTTTTCTTCGTTTTTGTGAAGAGTTAGTTTCCACGTGTTGCTTAATCGGTAACCATCTTCTCGATTGAAGTTCTTTTTGTTTTTCATAATTTCTAAGGATTCTCTGATTATCCTTGGATAGTAGTTGTTAGTCCTTGATAGAACTTTAGCTTCCCCGAAGTTGATGATGTGTTTTCCTTCTTCGTGTAGATGTTCTGCGATTGCTGATTTATCTACCGCTCTGGACTTCTCGGCGTCTCGGTGATGTTCTTTTAATCTACATTTTATGTTGCGTCCGGTTTGACCAATGTAGACCTTTCCACATGAACAATCAATTTGGTAGACCCCTTTTGTTGAGAGTTTCGGCAGGTTATCTTTATTAGAAGGTAGTAGTTGCTGGATTTTTCTAACCGTTCCAAACCTGACACCGATATTCTTCTTCTCCAATGATTTTCTTAATTTGTCAGTTACTCCAGAAATGAATGGCAAACGAGCGTAGGTGGTGACCTGTTCCTTCTCTTTCTCGGATTTCCTGCGACAGGCGGCTCTTATTTCTTTTCTGGTATAGCCGTTCTTCATTAGGGCTTGTTGGACGTGTCGAAGTTCGTCTGCCTTGTGAACCTCGTCAGGAATCTTGTTAGCTCTATGCAATAAAGTTTTGATTAGAGACCGCTTCTGCTGTGGATGATGGTGTGATGTGGCATGGAGGAATCGGTCGGTGTGTCTCTTTTTACGATATACACTATGAGCCAACTTGTTGTTATCTCCTCGTTTCACTAGAACATCCAGGAAGGGAAGCTCCTTATTCTCTTCTGTCTCCATGGTAAACTTGATCTTTTCGTGCTGAGTGTTGAAGTGGTTAAGAAATACAGTAAGTGCTTCTTTCCCATGAGGCCATATGACAAAGGTATCGTTCACGTATCTGAACCAGCATTTCGGTTTCTGTTCGCTGGATTGAATGGTTTCTTGCTCGAATGCTTCCATAAAGATATTCGCAATAACCGGTGATAATGGTGATCCCATGGCTGCACCTGATTTTTGTTCGTAGAAATCTCCGTTCCATAGAAAGTAAGTTGTATTCAGACATATTCTTGCTAGCTCTGGTATGTCTTCCCTTAACCCATTGGTTGTGCAAAGTTGTTTTATGATGTTATGTGTATCGTCGACTGGAACGTTAGTGAATAGCAATTCTACATCAAAACTAACTAGTATATCGTCATTGGTTACTTCCAGAGTCATCAGTAATTCGACAAAGTGTTCGGAGTTCTTCACAAAAGATTCAGTTCTTCCACGTACGGTTGTAGAAACTTAGCCACGTAACGGGCCAGTTCATAAGTTGGAGATCCACATGCGCTGACAATTGGCCTTAGGGGGTTACCAAATTTGTGAATTTTTGGTAATCCGTATAGTCTAGGTGGTCTGGTCCCGGAAGGTAGCAGTTGACGATGTTGATCGACTGGTATAGCTGAATGTTTGATTGCGGCTCTCGTTTGTTGTTCAATTTTGTTGGTTGGATCTCCTTTTAACTTGGTGTAAAGTTGTGGATCCAGTAGCAATTTGATTTTCATTTTGTAGTCTTCGGTGTTCATGACTACTGTAGCGTTGCCTTTATCTGCGCGGGTCACCATGATTTCTTGATTGCTTTTGAGTTCTTTTAATGCAATTTCTTCTGCGCGAGTGATGTTCCTACGTGGAGCTTTGGAACGTTGTAAAATCCGGCAAGTCTTGTGGCGTATTTCTTCTGCTTCTTCAACTGGAAGCTTTCTGATGACACTTTCCACTTTTGCTATTATCTCTTCTGTGGGTATCTTGCTTGGAGCAATGGCGTAGTTCATCCCTTTTGACAAAATTGATATGCAGTCTTTGGTGAGTGGGTAGTCCGACAAGTTTACAACTGTTTTGTTTTCGTCCAATTTATAGCTGGTTTGCTGGTGCTTGGTACTTAATTTCTCAAACTTCTTGATATGCCTGTTAGTGGTTGATTGTAGGTGGTATTCCCCATGTTCGTAGCTGATGCGATCTATGGTGTTCCATGTTTCTTTATCCAGTATGCTGCTCAGTTGTAGATGTAGCTGGTATAGTTCTGTTGACGTTATATGCAGTTGATAGTAAGTATAACGTACTCTTTCTCGAGTGAGTGCCTTCTCACTACGTTCGATGATTCTTTTTGCACGATTTGTTGCGATATGAAAGCTTACATTCATACATTAGACGCCTCTACGGGGAGGATATCTACCAGAAAACCAAGAAACTGGATAAGTTACAGAAGAAGAAGAATCAACTGCTTTCCTCATTAGCATACCTACGACGATGCCGAGACCAGGAGGTGACGCCTACTTTTGTGAAAATTTGCCATCATATCGCAACAAATCGTGCAAGAAGAATCATCGAACGTAGTGAGAAGGCACTCATTCGAGAAAGAGTACGTTATACTTACCATCAACTGCATATAACGTCAACAGAACTATACCAGCTACATCTACAACTGAGCAGCATACTGGATAAAGAAACATGGAACACCATAGATCGCATCAGCTACGAACATGGGGAATACCACCTACAATCAACCACTAACAAGAAGTTTGTGAAATTAAGTACCAAGCACCAGCAAACCAGCTATAAATTGGACGAAAACAAAACAGTTGTAAACTTGTCGGACTACCCACTCACCGAAAACTGCGTATCAATTCTGTCAAAAGGGATGAACTACGCCATTGCTCCATGCAAGATACCCACAGAAGAGATAATAGCAGAAGTGGAAAGTGTCATCAGAAAGCTTCCAGTTAAAGAAGCAGAAGAAATACGCCACGAGACTTGCCGGATTTTACAACGTTCCAAAGCTCCACGTAGGAACATCACTCGAGCAAAAGAAATTGCATTAAAAGAACTCAAAAGCAATCAAGAAATCATGGTGACACGCGCAGATAAAGGCAACGCTACAGTAGTCATGAACACCGAAGACTACAAAATGAAAATCAAATTGCTACTGGATCCACAACTTTACACCAAGTTAAAAGGAGATCCAACCAACAAAATTGAACAACAAACGAGAGCCGCAATCAAACATTCAGCTATACCAGTCGATCAACATCGTCAACTGCTACCTTCCGGGACCAGACCACCTAGACTATACGGATTACCAAAATTTCACAAATTTGGTAACCCCCTAAGGCCAATTGTCAGCGCATGTGAATCTCCAACTTATGAACTGGCCCGTTACGTGGCTAAGTTTCTACAACCGTACGTGGGAAAAATTGAATCCTTTGTGAAGAACTCCGAACACTTCGTCGAATTACTGATGACTCTGGAAGTAACCAATGACGATATATTAGTTAGTTTTGATGTAGAATCGCTATTCACTAACGTACCAGTCGACGATACACATAACATCATAAAACAACTGTGCACAACCAATGGGTTAAGAGAAGACATACCAGAGCTAGCAAGAATATGTCTGAATACAACTTACTTTCTATGGAACGGAGATTTCTACGAACAAAAATCAGGTGCAGCCATGGGATCACCATTATCACCGGTTATTGCGAATATCTTTATGGAAGCATTCGAGCAAGAAGCCATTCAATCCAGCGAACCAAAACCAAAATGCTGGTTCAGATACGTGGACGATACCTTTGTCATATGGCCTCATGGGAAAGAAGCACTTACTGTATTTCTTAACCACTTCAACACTCAGCACGAAAAGATCAAGTTTACCATGGAGACAGAAGAGAATAAGGAGCTTCCCTTTCTGGATGTTCTAGTGAAACGAGGGGATAACAACAAGTTGGCTCATAGTGTATATCGTAAAAAGACACACACCGACCGATACCTCCATGCCACATCACACCATCATCCACAGCAGAAGCGGTCTCTAATCAAAACTTTATTGCATAGAGCTAACAAGATTCCTGACGAGGTTCACAAGGCAGAAGAACTTCGACACGTCCAACAAGCCCTAATGAAGAACGGCTATACCAGAAAAGAAATAAGAGCCGCCTGTCGCAGGAAATCCGAAAAAGAGAAGGAACAGGTCACTACCTACGCTCGTTTGCCATTCATTGCTGGAGTAACTGACAAATTAAGAAAATCATTGGAGAAGAAGAATATCGGTGTCAGGTTTGGAACGGTTAGAAAAATCCAGCAACTACTACCTTCTAATAAAGATAACCTGCCGAAACTCTCAACAAAAGGGGTCTACCAAATTGATTGTTCATGTGGAAAGGTCTACATTGGTCAAACCGGACGCAACATAAAATGTAGATTAAAAGAACATCACCGAGACGCCAAGTCCAGAGCGGTAGATAAATCAGCAATCGCAGAACATTTACACGAAAAAGGAAAACACATCATCAACTTCGAGGAAGCTAAAGTTCTATCAAGGACTAACAACTACTATCCAAGGATAATCAGAGAATCCTTAGAAATTATGAAAAACAAAAACAACTTCAATCGAGAAGATGGTTACCGATTAAGCAACACGTGAAAACTAACTCTTCACAAAAACAAAGAAAACAAATGTCGCCACAAAATTAGTCGATACCAAACAGAAGATCAACCAACCATCGAACCCCAACCACCCCTCACTGATCGACATCAACCAACCGTAACGGAACATAGGTATATAACGAGGAGCAGAAGACAACAACATCAGTCTGTAGAGTAACTTCTGAAGAAGCTAACAGCATGGTTAGCGAAACGTCAAGCAGAGAACGTAGGAAAGAAGGACGAACACGGCTCAACCCGGAAGATAATAATCTAAGTTAAAGAATAAACGTTTTGAGTTGTTTATAATACAGAAACGGTATAAAAAATAAAAATAGGTACCTTTCCTCCAAATTTTATTTAATGATCGGTATACTCTCATAGGATACTTCTAGGTGGAGATGGAATGTACAAACAACTCAGTTGATCGTAACTACCGACATTTTGCCCACTATTGTGTGGGTTTTATTAAAACAATCTACAAGACCGAGTTGTTAGTGTAACTATCAAATCTGTCTTGTAGATTGAGCTTGATAAAACCCAAACAATTGTGAGCAAAACGTCGGCAATGGTGTGACTATCAACTCAGTCTTGTAGATAGCCTTGAAAAAGCCCACACAATGATGGGCAAAACGTCGGCAATTACAACCAACTGAGTTGTTACATCCTACCTCCACCTAGAAGGACTCTATTAGAATATACCAATCATGAAATATATTTTGATATAGTTGTGTGAACGTGAACTACTTTCCAAAACTAGGTACTTTCAAATGTAGCTATAAGAAGCTCCAGACGGGTAGCACATAAAAGTTGTACATTTTTAAATAGAACTTCTTGTTTTTAACATTTAATTGTGATTTATATAATAATTATTATTATTTATTGACATAGTATTAAAAATACAAAATCAGGAAAATAAATCCACATAATTCATTCAATAAGAGGTTGTTATACTAACGGAATCGGTCTACGATATACACCATATACTTGAGTGAAATTGAATACTCTATATAATTTTATATTAAATTATATTGCATAGAAAATTTAATAACTTTTGGAAAATGTTTATAAAATTTTATACAACTATTATAATAAAAAAGTAAATCAACTTTATAATTACTCTCTATGTATAAATTATTTAGTTTAAGAGGTATGTAATTTTATTTAAATTGGAAGGTTTTAAAAATATTAACTAATTATTCATAGTGAACGTAGAATGGAAAAAACCAAATATAAAAATATTTTCCATACTGTAAGTAATATTTGAAACTACAGAAACAATATCACATTAACATTACTGGGTTTATTATTTTTTGGAAACCCCATGGAGATGATTTGTTTACATCCTACTTCAACATGCAACTGTACCTGGTTTTCGAATTCACATGCTTCATCATAAAAAGGGATGTAATAATTGGACAGTTTTAGAAAAAATCCACCCTCATCTTATAAAAAATAAAGGTGAAAACAGCAAATGCATTCCGTAATCCAAGCCACCTTGTAATCAACTCCACATCTCAACTAACGCCATTTCGCAACTTCTCAAAAAACACCTACACGCAATCCATGCCACTTTGCAACAAACGCGACTGAACTCAGATTATGGTATAGAAATGGTGTTTATTAAAAAAAATATTAACTTTTCAAAAAAATCGGCCTTGCATTAAACAGCTTCTCTCAAGAACGCAAGGCCTCCTAATCCATATCGCGGTTGAAAATTGCTGGCATAATTTTTTTTGCTAGAAATTGGTTTGGTATAGCGGCTGCCTGTCAACAAGCAACGAGCATAAGTACACACCAATTTGTGCAGTCTGATCGCTTAAGCTTCGACGTTTGCTGAACAAATTACATTTAACGACGACCACCACGCATCCGATCCGAGATAACGACTTCAACCGATTATGAAGAACGGCAAGATGACGAGTCCAGCAAATTCAAAGATCAAGCGAACAACAAGCATGCAAGTACCTACGACAACAATTTCGAACCGAAAAGAAAAACAAAAACACCCCTAAAATACCAACTCACCACTTTGGTTAACGGAGACACATCCTCAAGCTTTCTGAAGTGTCTCAAGACATAACAATGAAAGATGACTACTTCATCAACAGCAACAAAGATAGCAAAGATAATTCGGGTAAATATTTTCTTCATTCTTTAAGTGCTCTGTTCTCGTAGAACGTTAGCGATCAATAGCATGCCTTCCACTTTGTCAACTGTTTATCTAAACAGTGATGTTGTGCTTAATCCAAACCACTGCCAAAGATTTTTGAGCCAGAACAATTTTTGTCGACTTGGTCCACTTTACTCTCTTGCCTTGGATTATTGTATGTAGTAGACGATATTTACTGCTCCTTATAACATGTCCCAGGTATTGTAACTTTTTTTTTCACGTTGTTGATTATTTCGGCTTATTTCTGTAAACGTTTGAACATTTCTACAATTGTCACTCAGGCTGTCCAAGGTATCTTTAGGATTTTCCAGCAAGCCCACATTTTGAATGCTTCTAGTTTCTTACACAATGTTTCTGTTAATGTTCGCCTCCAGACCAAATAGCAAAATGCTAACACATAACATCGCAGCAAGCGTATTCTGATAGATAGTTTTAAGTTCATGCTTGTTAAATTTTCCTCTTTTTCTGAAAAAAGCCTCGTGCTTGTTCGATTCTGGCTGTAATCCCAGTCGTCATTAACAAAGCAACCTAGGTATTTATAAGATGATACTTTCTGAAAATTATCGTTCCCAATTTTAAGAGCGTTTACAACATGGCTTCTGTCTTTATTTAATGAGCATCCTCTTTTTATTATTTATTTTCAACCCCATATGAGTTCTATGATTTACCACTGAGGTTAACAGTACTTGGAAGATCACAATATTCTGCTGTGGAATAAACTAATACCAATGCAGCTGTCTTTGCATCTGCTCCCCAAGTTGTTCTAGCTAATTTTTTAATGACATTATTTCTTGTTTTTATTTTTTGTTTGATTTTTTCTAAATGATCTTTGTAAATTAAAAACGTATCTATAGTTATTCTCAGATAAACTGGGTTAAAATTATGGTTTAACTTTGTATTATGAAAGATAACAATAAGTTTTTACCTTTTCTCTAAAACTAAGAAATCTTTGTCTTTTTAAGATTGGGGCATAATCGACATTTTTTGTAATAATTTTGAATAATATGCAAATTATAAAACAGCTTTATTTCAGTTTTAAAAAAATCGGAATGTTGAAATAAAATTGCCATATCATCGGCGTAGGCGAATTTTCGACATTGTAAAGAAGGAAGATCAAAAATACATACATTAAAAAGAATAGGTGCAAGAACCAAACCCTATGGAAGAACATTATTTAAAAATTTGAATTTACTGCTTTTATCTTTAACAAAAACTCTAAACTTCCGATTATAAAACATATTTTTCCATAAAAGAAATAATTTTAGTACAAGGAATAACGTTAAATAATTTAATAAGTAAACCTTTTTCCTATACAAGAATAATTTCCCAAATTTTTCAGAAATTCTTAATGTATTCCATCAAACCCGGGAGTTTTCTTAGATTTTGTCTTTTTTAATGGATCTTTTAGCTCTTCAACAGTAAAAGGTCTAGATATCTTTTTTGAGATAGGTGTAGATTTTGTTTCCATTGTAGACACTTTTTTATCTTTGTGGTAAGTGATAATCGTCTTCTTCAACCTTTTCTTCTCTTAGTGAAGCTTCGTATTCTAAGGGAAACTTTCAGATTTTTGCTAAAAGGCAGGATTACTAAAAGGTGCATTGTCGATGTTAAATCGTTGTGAAATCGATGATCAAAGGAAACTTTATTCGGGTTTTCCAATCAATGCAATTCTATTAAACGCGAATAAACTAACAAACCCGAATTGTCGACGTAATCAAAGTTACGGTTTACAAAACGCTAACAAACAACCAAACGCGATTTAAGAGTGTAATTAAAGTTAATTTTTATTAAACGCCAATGCAAAACTATGATAAGTGATTTCTTGAATTTTTAAGTAGTAAATCAACGACGAAGCAATGGTGAAGAATAGGATATCTTCCAAATCTTATGCAACCAACAGTTAAGAAATTCATACTTCTGTATTTTGTGAGTGTGGATTTGATAAGAGTGTGGCGATGGTGCTCAAAGTGCAGTTTATGATATTTAAAATAGCGCCGAAATTCCCACTTACGAAGAGCGCTAATAGTCCTTTTCACGCCAGCGCAATAAATAATATTTTACATTTTTGTAATCAGATTTATTATCGGTAGTTGTACGTTACATACTTATGTTAATATATAAAGTTTCATTTCTTCCTTTTTGTGACAATTAACAAGCTTGGTATTTTTAACATATAAAGGGGAAGCTTGGGAAGCTACAAAAGCGCTACATACTCCCCTTCCAGCGACACAGTCGCGCTAGTTATGAGAATCGTATTGGCCGCCTGGTTATCCGACCGGCTTTAGATATCTTGTTCTCTTGTGTTTGTGTCGTAACTGTCAAAGGTTGTGATTCATCTTCCATTGATAACATGAAACACGGTTTGAGTCGATCCATTGCAACACTCCCGGAATTACCATCTACAATAATGGTGTAAACTTTGCCGTTTCTAGCGAGTACTTTAAATGGGCCCCTGTACGGTTGTTGCAATGGTTTCTTTACCTTGTCATCCCGCAGAAAAACATGTGTACACTTGGTAAGCTCGGGATGAATGAAAACAGTAGATCGGTTATGATGAATTGCAGGTACCGGTCGAATTTTTCGCATATGTTGCTATAGAACATCTGGGAATGAAAACGACTCGTCATGCGGTGTTGAATTACTAACAAAAAATTCGCCTGGAATTCTTAGCGTCGTTCCATATAACATTTCCGCTAGAGAACAATCGAGATCTTCTTTAATTGTTGTACGAAGGCCTAGCAAGACGGTCGGTAAGATGTCAACCTATTTTTCACTCTCATGACATTTAATTGCTGTTTTCAGGGACCCGTGCCATCTCTCCAGAATACCGTTAGTTTGAGGTCTAGACGCTGCGCAGCGTGCTCGGTGAATGCCCAATATTTTTGTAAGGGAAGTCATTAGCGATGCTTCGAATTGTCGACCCTGATCGGTGGTTATAGTGCGCGGTGAACCGTAGCTTGCAACCCAATTCGTGAAAAACGCTTCGGCGACGGTTTCAGCGGTGATATCCACCAACGGAATTGCTTCGGGCCACCTGGAGAAACGATCTAACATGGTTAAACAGTATCTGTACCCTTTTGATGGTAGAAGCGGTCCCACAAGATCCAAATGAACGTGTTGGAAACGTCCATCTGGCATTTTGAATTCTTGCGGTGCAGATTTGGTGTGCTTGTTGATTTTCGATCTTTGGCAGGGAATACATGTTTGTGTCCATTGAGCAATATTTTTACGCATGCCGAGCCATACAAAACGCCGTGAAATCGTTCGAATCGTTGCTCGCGTGCTGCCGTGTGCAACATTATGACACAAATAAAAAATTCGCTTCCTCAAGTTACTGGGTACGTATGGCCCAATTGTTTTTGTAGAGGCGCCGCACCATATCTGTGTCGATTCCCCCGAAGACGTTATCTGCTGCATTTTCAACGATGTATTTTTTAGTCGCTGAAGTTCTTCATCGTGTTCCTGCTCGAATGCTAATTCCTCTGTTGTGACCAACGATGGCATCGCTATCTCATCTAAACGCGATCGGCAACAGAATTATCTTCACCTGCGATGTGAATGATTGCGGTCGTAAACTGTCCGATAAAATCTAGGTGTCGCAACTGCCTCGGCGATGCTTTTTCAGGACGTTGTTGGAAAACAAAAGTAAGTGGTTTGTGGTCAGTTCGGACCGTAAGTTTTCTACCCTTAATCATGAATCTAAAAAATTTGATACCCTCGTAAATCGCCAATAGCTCTTGTATGCACTATACTTTATTTGTGTTGCGGTGAGTTTTCTAGAGAAAAATCGTAGGGGTTGCCACGCTTCTTGAATTCTTTGCTTTAAAACAGCGTCTATTGCAAAATCGGATGCGTCCACGGTTAACGCTAAAGGGGCAGATTCCGCGGGATGCACTAAGAGAACCACTTGGGCAAGTTTCGCTTTGCACTGTTCGAATGCTGTTATTGCTTCTTGCGTCCATACGATTTTTGTCATTTCGGCAGGCGCCGCGAAGATATTCGTGGAGTGGCGCTTGAATGTGCGCCGCATTTTTTATGAATCTTCGGTAAAAATTTAGAGCGCCTAAAAACCGACGTTCTAGGTCTTTTGTACTCTTGTATAGCGCGTACTCGCTCCGGCAAGGGCTGGATTCCTTCAAACGAAATCAAATACCCGAGATATCTATTTTTTCTACGCCTAATACGCACTTCGCGGGGTTGATACGCACCGCGTGTTCACGTAAACGTTCAAAAACTCTACGAAGGTGCATCATGTGTTCTTCCGGGGTGCGCGATAATATTAAAATGTCGTCTATGTAAACGTGGCAATAACTTAACCCTAGCAGTACTCTGTGCATAAAACGTTGAAACGTTTGTGCCGCGTTAGAAAGTCATGTACTTGAATTCAAATGAACCGAACGGCGTTGTTACAGCTGTTTTTGGAATATCTTCTTCCGCTATCGGTATTTGATGATAAGCACGCACTAGGTCAAGTTTTGAAAATATTTTGTTTTGATTTAACAAATGCGTAAAATCGTTAATATGAGGAATGGGATATTGGTCTGGAACGGTTACCGCGTTTAAACGCCTGTAATCTCTGCACGGACGCCAAAACCCAGCTTCTTTCTTTTCCACCAGATGTAGTGGACTCGCCCACGGGCTGCTGGATGGTTTACAGATACCTTGTTCCATCATGAATTCAAATTCTGCTTTGCCTGCGGCTAGCTTTTCTGGTGCTAACCGTCGGGGACGTTGCGCGATTGGAGGACCTTTCACCAGTATGTGGTGTTGTACGTCGTGACGTCTCTCTAACGGTGCTGGAGTTGATCTTGTGACGTCTGCAAATTCCACCAGTAAGTCATAATATTTACTAGACTTATCTATTGTAGAAATTGACGTTGCAGTTTTGATTGCTGCAGAAAATGCAGAAACGTATAGCTGAGTAGTTGTGTCGATAAGCCGATTGTTACGCAAATCTATTAAAAGTCCATGATGATTCAAAAAATCTGCGCCGTTAATAGGGCGCGATACATGTGCGACGTAAAATTTCCATTTATATGGACGACGAAGTCCAAAGTTCAAACACAACAATTCGGTCCCGAAGGTGTCGATTGCGGAACCATTGGTAGCATATAAACGAAAATCCGATTTCGGGCAACGCTTACTTGCTTTTGCTGGCACCACTGATACGTCGGCACCGGTGTCGATCAAAAATCGCATTCCCGTTGTCTTATCTGTTATAAAGAGGCGGATGCTGGAAGATCCGTCATTGAACGCCTCATTCAGCGACTGTCTTCTTAGTTTCCTGCTTTGCAAGGAACGAGTGGGTAGAGTGCATTTATTAGCACGATTTCCAAATGGACGGTGGTAGAAACAAACACCTGGTGATGCGGATGTAGAGCGGGAACAGTAACGTGACTGACTTCTTTCTCGATTGCGCGCGCCTTTTACGGTTCATTTGCTCTTCGACCTTCTGTTCAAGAGCTGAGATAGATGCATGGATTGGTGGGGTATTCCGCTGCGCCAACGTGTCTACTTGCGTGGATGCAAAAGGAAGTGAGAGTGGGAGAGTTGCTGCTGTTGCAATGGCAGCAACGTTTGCACATTCACCGTCGTTAATTTCCCTAATTTTGTCCGCAATCGTTTTTAATGGCAAACCGTCGCTTGGTGATAGAATTTGCTGTACCGACTGTGTAGGGTAAAGAAACCATCGCAACAACCGTACAGGGGCCCATTTAAAGTACTCGCTAGAAACGGCAAAGTTTACACCATTATTGTAGATGGTAATTCCGTGTGTGTTGCAATGGATCGACTTAAACAGTGTTTCATGGTATCAATGGAAGATGAATCACAACATTCGACAGTTACGATACAAACACAAGAGAACAAGATATCTAAAGCCGGTCGGATAATCAGGCGGCCAGTACGATTCTCATAACTAGCGTGACTGTGTCGCTGGAAGAGGGAGTATGTAGCGCTTTTGTAGCTTCCCCCAGCTTCCCTTTATATGTTAAAATACCAAGCTTGTTAATTGTCACAAAAGGAAGAAATGAAACTTTATGTATTAACATAAGTATGTAACGTACAACTACCGATAATAAATCTGATTACAAAAATGTAAAATATTATTTATCGCGCTGACGTCAAAAGGATTATTCGCGCTCTTCGTAAGTGGGGATTTTGGCGCTATTTTAAATATCCCAAACTCATGGTTTTGATATAAGCTACAAAAGCGCTACAAGAGTTTCCTTTCAAGAATACCAATTTGAAATTTTATAAATTGTTCGACGATTTGAATTCTTCCAATACAACGACAATAGCGAACAATATGTAGCAATAAGGACAACTTCCATTTTTACTACTCAATATCTAGATTGGTTGTGACATTCAGTAACAACCAAATTTTCCAATACGGTAATATATCAATAATTCGAAATCCTAACGCTATTTTTTGTTGTCTATGAAAGGGATCTTGAACTATATGATGTACGATCAATGATTTGTGTCTTATTGATTCATTACGATTTTCTATAATCAAACCTTAAAGCTATTAACGATTGAACGAAATTACAATAAATTCTATAAAATTTACAAATGCTTGCCCTTTTATTCAATTAAAAGATTTAAGAGTCTCGGCAAACATGTGTTAAGTTTTACGACAAGAACAACGAATTAAAGATTACCATGTGCGCATGACAATTTGCAGTTTAATGCGAAAATCCCATAAATCATCAAATTTTTAATATATTGGTTCGAGCGACAATTACGACTTAACATAGGCGTTACAGTAAATTAAGTATGTCCTAATAAAAAAATTGATCACATAAATAATAAAAATAACTCTTGCAATACCGATGTGCAACATAATTCTGTATTGAATAAAATATTTTTTCACTACTAGCTATCAAACACAGTCATATTAACCTTAATGCAGGTTGTGAAGTTGAACTTTTAAAGCTACGAGTCAATAAAAATATTTTTATTAACCTAGGTCAATAATAAAACAAATTTGGTAGTCCAAACCCGACTCTGCGTTCTCAGTTAGTTGATAAACATAACCTTACAACTTCAAGCTACACAAAAATTCAAACAATTAAACAATTTTAATTTATGAATACAAATAACGTTAGAAAAGTTCAAACACATTAGGTAAGTTAGAAACAATGGCATTACTATCTATTTATAATAATAGTTTATCGAACAATTATTATAGGTCACATTAATTCCCGAAGAACTAGTGATCGAAGAAGTATTAGCTACATTTTGCATTGGAAGGTGCAGTGTTGCACTTTCAACGACACTTTCAACTGCTGTTGATGTTGATGCAGAATTAGACGTAGTGGCACTAATGTACGAAGAAGACTGAATAGGATTTAAAACGAAGTTTCCTTGTAGCATTGACGCAATCCGTTTCTTGTCAGTAAGAGATTGTTCAACATATCCCTCTGCTACCGTAGAGCTTTTTCCAGCCTCCTAGGCGTTTCAACGATAAGATATCGCCACCGCTTTCTACTAACATGGTCGCAGAGGTACGTCTTAAGGAATGACCAGAATAACAATCTGCATCTTCTAATTTTAGATATTTGGCAACTACTTTTGGCACATTACTGATAGTATTATGACCTATATTTTGCTTGGTTGGTTTACCACCATGAAATCTTATAAAAATCTTTGCATATCTGAAGTTGGTCGCGTGCCTGCATATTTTAACACTACTTTAAGCCACAGTGGATCAGTTATAACAAAGTTCCGGCTAGTGTCATTTTTACTATTTGGAATGGTTACTACGACAAGATCATTTCCTCGTACATCAACATCTCTGAACATCATTTTCACAAGTTCATCTGTTCTACAAGCCCTTGCTATTCCAACGACCAGAATTGCCTATAGAAAACTAGATTATTCTGTAAATTCTTAACAAAAATTTACTACATTTACCTTTGTAGAAAGAAAAAAGTCATCAGGTGCTTCAGTCAAGAATTTTATAATTTGTTCTCTGGAAAAACAAGTGCCTTTTTTGCTTTGTATGATCTGTTTTGCCTTTTTAAAAAAGATATAAGTTTTGGATACTTTCCGCAATCAATATTCTCTCGAATTGCAGGGTAGATTTTAACATTGAAAATGTTGACCATAAAGTAGATGCCTTTTTACATTTGCGTGCTTCTGAAAATATACCAACAGTACGTTTTCTGTTACTGTAGTAACTTTTTTTGTGTGACACCAATCTTTGAAATCCTTGTATACTTTTAAATATAAATGTTTTGATTTTTCTGGAAGCAATTTATTGTATACTTGTTTTGCAGCTTCATGCAATTCTGGAGGAGTACACCCTTCACTTTCATCACTAGACATGATAAAAATATTCGTAAATGAAAATAGTAATTGCAAATTTGGAATTACACTTTTCAAAATGTCTAATATAAACAAATGAATAGTGATTTCTATTCAAATCAAGACTAACATATTTTTCATAGTTTTACAAAAATTCAAAAATTAAAAATACTTCCAATTAAGTTTAGTAGCTAGTAGTGAAAAATAGTATATAAACTACGGTAGTGAAGGTCATTATTGCCCTCTCGCTGATTATAAACTTCAGCGGTCGGGCAATAATGACTTACTTCACTACCTAGGTTTATAATTATAACCTAGGTAGGTTTATAATATACTATTTTCCACTACTAGCTGTGAAGTGGACAATTATTGCGTCTCCTAGCCAACTGAGAAGTTGAATTTCTCTATTAGTAGTTAATAATTTTTTCTATTGTTGACCTAGGTTAATAATGGACAAATTCAAATTTTTTGAAAATCCATAATAGTTGTTTAACAAAAACAAGTGCAACATAATTTTTTATATCCAGGAGATTTTCTTTAACGTTTTTGCTGCTTAAAATTATCTAACACAATAAAATTATTTGAATACAAAAATGCCATTAGTTTAAAATTCGCGCCCCCATCCCATAACCGCAAATACATAACCTGAATTTATTTAGAATCAGTTTTTTCAGTTTTCTAAAAGGAGATTTAACCAGGCGAGTAAAGTTACATGAAGAATTTTAAGTAAATTACAAACATTACAAACAGTATGTGGCGAACACTTGCCATCCTAAATGAATTACAAGTCTCAATTTGTGAAACCTAATATGCAAATGATGCAAGGTATATTGGCAAAGCAATAAATGAAATTTTTAGATGTTTTATACAGGTGTTTTCAGAATCGATGTAAATAAATATCCGTTAACATCTCTAGCTATACCAAAATTACTCAAGCTTGCAGCTCAAATCCATGGAAAAACTACAACTACAATGCGGTGCCAATGTTAGGACAGTAGTAAAATTTTTGAAACCTAATTAAAAGAATAGATGTGACACCGGAAAAACCATACCTTCTCGTAAACGATAAGAAAATCTATTATTTCTTCGATGTTCCCTATTTATTGAAATCAGTGCAAAATAACTTGATTAAATACGATATAATCTTTAATTACAAAAAAGCATCTTGGAAAGACATTAAAAATTTCTACACGTCAGACAAATCTAAACCGCTGCGATTGGCTTCAAAATCAAGTAATTTACATAATACTCCGAATAATTTTCAGAAAATGAGGGTGAAATATGCCACACAAGTATTTAGTGAATCAGTTGCAGTTGGTTTATCAACGTATGTAGCTTTTAATGCTTTTTGATTTATTTGCATTCCTGTGCTACTTGATTTTTACAAGAAAAATGTTTATTTTTTATTTTTGGCTTACATTTGGCTAGTAGTGGAAAAAATAGTATATACATCGTGGTTGTGAAGTCCATTTTTGCTTACTCACCTTATTTTGTTTGGGACTACCGCCCGTCGCGAATTAAACTGGTGCTAAGGCAATAATGACAGACTTCACAACCTTGGTGTATAATATACTATTAAAATTAAAAATTTTTTCTTCAGTTTTTGGTGTTTTCTTTTCACTATTTTTAGATGTGATTTAATAAACAATCTTAAACTGAAACAATAAATGCTATAAAAAGTACGCCAATTTAATCAATTTATTACACTAAAGTGAAATCCAAACATAAAAAAAATGTGCCATGGCTCGGTAACAATAAAGCTTCCATAAAGAGAGAGTCAATTCAATACTTTTGATATTTTAGGGAGTTAATTAATACGTTTACAAAAGAAAGTTTAATTCAGTTAACCTTCTTTAAGGAATATCACCATTGATAACTCGGTTAAAGTAATGACTAACAGTACATGTATTAAGTGCAAACTAAATTAAAACAACCTTATTTTCAGAAAAAAATCGGAAAAGTTCGGGAATAATTCATGAAATCAACAAAAAATTAAACCACTGAAACTCATGAGACATTTGATAAATATTTAATTTTACTAATAGCCCTTTACATGTCAGTTAAAAACTCACATTTCCTTCTAAATTTAACAAAATAAGGTAGTGACAACAAAGAAGCTGTTAAGAGATTTCAGTTAACATAGTTTATCTTTTAATGTATAATGTAACTCGGAAGAAGCTTCTAAAGTTCTTTTAATATATATTGTTTTAGTTTTTGTTAAAGACATAAGAGTTTAATATAAACAAAAGACGTTCGTACGCTTCTGCAAATTACTAGAAAACTAATCGATATCAAACATGTTAAACATACCTAAGTAATTTGTAAAGTGCAGGTAAGTTCAAATTATATAGTTCAGTTAATCTCTTAATGTACTCGGGCGTAGGTTTGGGTTTACGAATAATGATTCAAATTATAATTGAAAGGTTAAAAAAACATGGTAGGCTTAACGTTAACAAAACGTTTAGAAGCTAAATGTTTCTGTGTAATTTTTTTTGCAGTTATTTAAACAATATCAATAACTACCAATTTTTTTTTGGTTCAGGTTTCATTCCGATAAAAGCTTTTGTAACAATAACAAAAAACAAATAGTTGTATTTTGTAATGGAATCAATGTAACTATGCTATGAGCTTTAGATTCAAAGAAGTACAATCAACTCAATACACATAAATGATCATGGATTTTGATTACAATCAATAAAATAAATTAAAAAAAATAAAAGGAAGGGGCCTACTACGTTGTTTTATTTTTATGTAAGCCAAGCACTTCCACTTCAGGTTTGTGTCTATAATTTATATTTTATAGAGACCTCAGTTACGTAAATTGTTCTTGGATACAGAAAATCGGTTTAATAATTTACATGAGGTCAATAACATGAAAAATTCAATATTTTTGCACGTCTCGGCTGAATAAGAAATTTGATACTGTTAAAGTTGTACTGTTATTACCGTTAAACCGCCATTATAGTATCAGTCGTGTTCTTATTTTTACTCACTACATACATAAGATACCTTACGGAAATATATCTTGCTATTGATCATACTTTAGTTGTAATTAATAAGGAAAAACAAAACAAAGATAAGACATGTACCTTTTACGTTTAACTTTTATTTAAATAAGAGATAGGACAGAAAGTTGCATCTTCTTAAATAATAACTAAAATACAAGTGTTGTATAAGGCGTAAAATAAATGCAGATTGTTTCTAAAGTTATGCGGTCCTTCTTATAAAATTTTTTCGTAAACTCACTCTCTGCTGAGTTACACCTTATCAAAGAGGGTGATTATAATTAAAGTGTTTAAATTTTTGTTTGGATAAGTTAAAATGGTGAAATTTAAAACTTGGACACCACAATTTCTGTAAACAAAAGTTTGCACATTGTGAAGCGGCTTAAGGGTATCATTTACAATTCTAACAGCAGGTAGTCTCAGCAGGGGTTATCTTATAGAAGGACTGTAGAATGAATCATTACACTAAGCACGTTTTAGAAAATAGGTAATTTACGTTGCTTACTTAATTTTTTTCTTTAAAGAATATATTTGAAGGTATCGCTAATTAAACACCATAGCTCGATTAATTATGGAATCAAAATTTTGTTTAGGAAATGTTTACAAAATAAAATTAGAAATAATTTTGATTTAAAAAACGTCTACAAGCAATAACTTTTAAATTAAATCAAAAACTAAACATGGTTATTTGGGTTGACTGATTATTACTTATTTTTAAATAAATCTAACCTACTAATTATTGTAAATTATTAAAAAAATCATTAAACTCTCTATTCATAATATTTAGTCCTTACAAAATGTATATTTTATGACGTTTCATTTTTTTCTGTAGTTAATATAAAAGTGAAAATAAAAACTAAGGCAATTCTTATTGTCAACGTATATATTTAGTTTTTTGACAAGAATTTATTACATAATTATAATTAAGATACCAAGTTATAGTTTAAAATTAAATGAAAACGTTTTTTTTTTTAAATAAAGGTATTACTATATAAATAAATATAAGAAATCAATAATGGGTGTGACCTCCATTATTATTGATACATTCTTGAAGGCGTCTGCTCATTGACGCTATCAAGGTATCAATATAATTAATATTAATCGTTTCCCATGCGGTATCAATGGCTGCAATTAGTGCATTACGGTTTACTGGTATAAAATTTGGCCCTTGTTGTCTTCGGATAACAGCAAGTATTCGAGCCCAAACATTTTCGATAATGTTAAAATCTGGGCTTTTTGCTGGCCAGGGTAACAGCTCCAAGTTATTTTCTCGTATCCAATTGCGCACAACCCGCGAAGTATGAATAGGGGCGTTGTCCTTTAACAACAAAAATACATTATGAAAATGTTAATTCAACAGATCCCGAACTATTTTTGGAGAAAGTATAGTGAAATAAGAATACTTACTTGTTGGAAAATATAATCTTCGTCTGGATAAAACACTTCGACTGAAGGTTTCATAATAATTTCCAAAATATCTAAATACGCAGCAGAATCAAGACGTCCATCGATAGCCCAACAAAATCCTGGACCCTGCGCGCTAACCCAACCCTACACATTCACAGAAAAATAACCACTTCGTTTTTTAGGACATATGTGATTATTTTCGTAACGAGTTCCTTCCATTCTAAAAACTTTTAGTGGTCCATCGTTGCGGCTATTGAACGTTTTTCGTCGCTAAAAATCACTCGATTCCAAAATTCCAAAGGTTCGTTCACATATCGCCTTGCAAATTCCAGACGACGTCTCATATTTTCGTCACTGAGAACTTCTTTCGCAGCAGCATTATACCGGGAAAATGTGTATCTGCTATAGCCCTGGAATATGTAGCAAATGATTGTTCTGTTACGTAATGAAACAACTTGAGATCTTGAGCACGTGTAGATACTTTAGGTCTACCACTTCCGATGGCTCTTTCCAAAGTGTGTTCAAGATTCCATTTTACTCGGTAATGCCCTACAGTGTTTTTTGGTATATCTAACATATGTGAAATTTCACGCACGCTACGGCCCGCCGCTAATTCCGAAACAATCCGCGCTTTCAAATTAGCACCGAGATGAGGTGGCATTTTCACAACATTTGAAATTTTAAACTAAAATGGAATTTACATTTCTTACTTTATTTATTGGTTCACACTACCCCTTCTCAAACAGTAGGTAATTGTTTATTTATTACATACTTCTAATGACCAATGTAACAACCCTTAGAGCAATATGACTCAAAGGAAGTAAATTAAACAAGCAAGGATATTCTATTGTTATTGAAACTTATTCATAAAGTAAAAGCCATTTCCTTATAATGCTAATGGACAGGATTTTTTTTTAAGTATTAAGATTACAATAGAGGACTTATAAACTTTCGAAAATATCTAATTATAAATATTTACACTGCAATTGCGCTTTTCCTTAATAATTTCTTAGCAATAACATACACGTTCTTGGTTTTAAGTTGTCATAAATTTGATATGATACAAATTTGTGTTTTTAATATTACATCACAAACTAATCTTTATTCGCCAAAAATTGTTGCTTAAGTTGTAAAGCTTCGTACACACCTGAACAACAAACCGAGCAACAAACATAACAACGAACCGAAAGTCAAACAGAACGACAAACGATCTTTTATGATTTCCACAATCCGAACAACAAACGGAACGTTTGTGCTGTTCCCATAATTATTTTCAGTAGTTTTCAGTTTATATATATTTATTATTGAGAAGAGAAAATTGCGGAAACAAGAAGATAGTGCCAACCAAATTTTTACGTACAAAGAAGAGTAAAAAATTATAATTTACTTTGCTTTTTTTTTTATTTTGGAAATTTCCCTGCCAAATGATGCTAATAGGGACATCATTTTTTTCTTGCATTCTTAAACACTGATTAATTTAAAACATTTTTCTTCTGTCAACTCCATAATATTACCTAAAACACAACAAATCCACAAAAGGGAGGACAAAAAATAAATAATTTAATTCTTCCGTATAAGTTTGTTCGCCGTTTTGTTTAGATTCGTCCAAACCTGCAAACGCATTCGCGGGCATTTTCTTTGATTGATGTCGGAGAAAAACCGACAAGTTGCGGGAACGCCGCAAACCGTTCGTGGAACAATCAGGATTTGCGAATCTGTTCTAAAATTCGTACGTAGCACCGTCCAAATTAATGTTCCGATTGGCGTTCGGTTCGTTGTTCTGTTTGTTCTTCGGTTTGTTGTTCAGGTGTGTACGAAGCTTTACAATAAGCATATTAATATGAACTATATCTTATGAAAGGAGAGTTATGTAACTATAATTAACGACTTAACGTTACGTTAGTAGATTCCATTTACTATTTATACATATTTTCTTGGAACATTCGATAATTAACTATCGGGATATGATGACCCTATACATCGCAGGTTGTGCGCAACTGGATGCAAGCAAATAACTTGAGCTGTTACCCTGGCCAGCAAAAAGCCCAGATTTTAACATTATCGAAAATGTTTGGGGTCGAATACTTGCTGTTATCCGAAGACAACAAGGGCCAAATTTTATACCAGTAAACCGTAATGCACTAATTGCATCCATTGATACCGCATGGGAAACGATTAATATTAATTATATTGATACCTTGGTAGCGTCAATGAGCAGACGCCTCCAAGAATGTATCAATAATAATGGAGGTCACACCCATTATTGATTTCTTATATTTATTTATATAGTAATACCTTTATTTAAAAAAAAACGTTTTCATTTAATTTTAAACTATAACTTGGTATCTTAATTATAATTATGTAATAAATTCTTGTCAAAAAAACTAAATATATACGTTGACAATAAGAATTGCCTTAGTTTTTATTTTCACTTTTTATATTAACAACAGAAAAAAATGAAACGTCATAAAATATACATTTTGTAAGGACTAAATATTATGAATAGAGAGTTTAATGATTTTTTTTAATAACTTACAATAATTAGTAGGTTAGATTTATTTAAAAATAAGTAATAATCAGTCAACCCAAATAACCATGTTTAGTTTTTGATTTAATTTAAAAGTTATTGCTTGTAGACGTTTTTTAAATCAAAATTATTTCTAATTTTATTTTGTAAACATTTCCTAAACAAAATTTTGATTCGATAGTTAATCGAGCTATGGTGTTTAATTAGCGATACCTTCAAATATATTCTTTAAAGAAAAAATTAAGTAAGCAACGTAAATTACCTATTTTCTAAAACGTGCTTAGTGTAATGATTCATTCTACAGTCCTTCTATAAGATAACCCCTGCTGAGACTACCTGCTGTTAGAATTGTAAATGATACCCTTAAGCCCACTTCACAATGTGCAAACTTTTGTTTACAGAAATTGTGGTGTCCAAGTTTTAAATTTCATGAGTGTACACTCAGAAAAATATTTTGTTACACTTTTCTCAGAGTGTATTAACAACGCACTTTAATATTTTTGTACATTTGAAATTAAAAATTTAAAAACATACATTACATTTACTGCATCATTTAGAAACTTTATTACATATTTTTAGTTGTCTCTCTAAAATTGATGGCATTCAAGTAAAAGATTAAAATGTCTGGAAATATTATTTATTTAATTATTTAACGGGTATGCCAACCTTACATGCAATATTAGAAAGGTAATTATTTAATAATACAAACGCTACATAATATTAGTAATAAAATATCAAAAATCCAAAGTCCGCAATATACAATAACAAAGAGTGTATTTAGATACTGCACCCAAGAAGTATAGTACATTACATTTTTAAAGGTAGGTAAATTTAAAAACAGAGAAAGTAAAGTAAATAAGAACACAACTTTGCATTTTCAGAATGAGCGTAACTACTCACAAAATAATAAATGGATTTTTTTTATTTGCTAAAAGAGAGAGAAACAAATATAGCCAGAAGCGTTGGGTGCGTTAAAAGGTCGAGGGAAAAATCTATTGTATTAATAATTTGTCGTATAAAAGGATTTTAGCAATAAGATGTGTTGAGCTAGTACTGATATTCGGCACATACTGTATTATCTTACTTAATAAATCAAGGCAATTAACATGTGAGTTTTTTTTTTGTATAAAAAGATTAGATCTAAGTAAGTTCTTCGATCCTTTAAGTTTAACAAATGTAAGTTCTTGGTTAGAGATGAAGATGGACCTGTTGAAAGATTTAGGCTTACTTTATATACCAGAAGTCTTAAAATTTTTTTTTTTAATATTTTCTATTCTATTAATATAAAAATGTAATGAGGCGACCAGGTAGAGGAGTGAAAATGATGTTTTTGGGGATTAAGAAAATTATTAAGAAATGATCATGTTAAAGAGGAGGTTCATAAGAAATACATGAAAACAAAGTCAGCAACAGATAGAAACTATTACATCGAATTGAAAACTATACCGGTCAAGCAATCAAGCAAGAAAAAAATGCATACATGAAACATGAAATTCAGACATGCAAAGGTAAATCAAAAGCAATGTGGAATAAGTTAAAAAAATGGGGTGTAACTACTAAAACTAAAATTAATCAACAACTACCAGATAATGCTAACCTTTTAATATATCTTTAAAGACAGGCAAATTCCTTTTAACTTGGAAAACAACAGCCATTACTCCGATTCCAAAAACATCTAATCCATGTAATCTAAATGAGCTACGCCCTATTAGCATCTTACCAGTGCTCTTAAAGATTCTTGATAAATTAATAGCTAAACAATTGCAAACATATATCGACATAAACAACATACTTCCAGAAACGTAATCTGGCTTCAGGAAAAATTATAGCACACAAACGGCTCCACTCAAGGTAACAGATGACTTTGCCAAAGCATTAAATAACAACCAAGTTACTATAATTGTTTTACTAGATTAAAGTAAAGCTTTTGACATGATAGACTTTGAACTGCTATTAGTAAAATTACAATTCATTGGACTAGACAACATCTCCCTTCGATGGTTTCACAAGTTACATTTGCAACCGTTTACAGTGTATCAAATATAAAGACTTAAGCTCAAATTTATTAACTACTCTTTTGTTTACTATTTTTACATCAGATATGTAACAAGCTATTGTTCATATCATCTTTTATGCAGATGATATGCAACTGTATTATTCTTTCTGTCTTAACCAAATCAACGATAGCATTAGTAAATTCGGCAATGAGGTTTGTGTACTGCATACCTTTCAAAGAACACGGACAAAATATTATCCATTCCTCTAAAAGAACTAAAAAACCGAAAGATTTTGTTATATTTATTATATCTTAGTGTATAAAGTAGTAAGATTTAAGTGTCCATCGTATTTGTACAACAATTTATCCACGCCAGGTCAGATATACATAATTTAGATTTAAGGAGAAACACATTCACAATACCAATCTACAATACTGCAAAGTTTAGAGGATCATTTTCATATAACGCTCCACATTACCTAAATGACCTATTAAATATATTGGAAATGCCTGAAACTGTGTTTAGAAAACATGTAAAAATATGTTATGCAATCTATAGAGACTTGTACCCTTTATTGTATCTGTACATTAATAATTAATAATTAATTTTTAGTTTATGTTACTTATACCATTGTTACATTGTTTCATTGGAATACTGACAAACATATATTAATTTTTCATTTTCTTTTATATTCATTGTTAATTTATAATCAATTACATTTATGGGCCAAAACGGAAGACCGGCTTGTCGAGTTTTACCTATTGATTAATTAATTTGTTTTGTATTACATTATTTATTTCTAATATTTCTTTATGCTATTCTATTCAATAAACTTATTATTATTATTATTATTATTATTTGAAACAGCGCGACATAACTTTTTGTCTATTTGTATACATCATTTCTTCATATTTCTACCAAACTTATAACGAAGATATTAATACGATAAAACACTGTAACACCACTGCTCTACCTTGCATACTTTGGCAAAACAAGATATTCCATAATAAATATATATTTTTAAAAATATAAAAACTGTTATGCCTTTTAAATTAGTTCTATTCCCACAATTTCTTACTATGGTAAAACAGGTTAAATTACTCTACTGTGATTTACCTGTCGTCAGATAGTGAGTGAATTTGAATTTGAACAGTCTATTGATTCCTAGTTCTTTTTGGTGTCATGAAAGCTTATAATTAGAAAGAACATGAGTTAATCAAGATTTATATTGATGTTTTTCAATACTTACTTTGGCGTGGCCTAAAATATTTGTCTTTGAATACTTACACCTAAAAATTGAGATACGTCTTTTTTGTTTAGCTTGGCAGCATAGCCAACATGAAACTCTTTTTTCGGAATTTGCAGTAAGTACTGGATTGTGAAAATTTGCTCTGTTGTATTAATTGCTCGGAAAACATAAAATGAAAATACAGTGTGTTAAACAAAACTTAATGAAAGAGTTTACTTGTAATTGTTCGAAATATTTGTCGCAATGAACAAACGAACTGATCACTTTTGCATACTGCGACTTAAGGCACTTGCCGGTAGGCGAACGGAAGGTATGTCAAGTTCATTCAAAATAATATTTTGTTCTCAGCATTAATATTGGATTTGAATTGTAAGTTTTGTAGCATTGAGAGCCTCATTAAATTATTTTGTAACGTGACACAGTTTTTTATGCCGCGGATAGAATTTATGAAAAAATTAAACAACGCATACGATTTTAAAGTCGTTTGCGGATTGGTAAATCTGATTTTGAAGAGTGCATTAGCAACTGCTCATGTTTCTGCAACCTTGGAACCTCCAGGATTATATAGAGATGATGGTAAAAAATTAGACGGAATGACGTTGGTTCCGTGGTCAAAAGGCAGAAATATAATTTGAGATGCGACGTGTTGGAATACTCTTGCTCTATGATACATAAATAGATCTTCCAAAGAAGTAGGAGTTGTAGCTGAAATGGATTTGTTATGTATTCGACTTTAGTTTTAAGTTTAAGTTGGTATCGGTATTGTAGAACGGAGAAATTTAGTTTTTGATATAATAAAGACACTTGCAGTTAAGTTACGAACGTAACACGTTGTTTCTTTGTTAAATATAAATCTGCTTACATAACAGTTTTTGGCTCAGTCGATAAATTAATTATTTTAAGTAAAGTCAATAAATAAATTATTTTAAATAAAGAAGAAATTGACGGAAATTTTTTAAAATTCGAGCAGGTGTTCAAGTCGGTGTTGATAGTGAAAGTTACGCTTCGAAAATATTTATCAACACGTTTTACTATAAATTTAAATTTATAATGTCGATCGGTAAAATTGACAAGTTTGAAATTAAATCTGGTAAATGGTCGTCTTATATAAGACGTCTAGAGCAATTTATTAAAGTGAATAAAATTGTGGAAGATTTACAAGTAGCAGCATTGTTATCAACGGTTAGAGATGAAACATACGATCTAATGTGTGATTTATGTCACCCACACACACCGGAAAATAAATCATGGAATTATGGAAAAACATTTAAATCCAAAGCCATCTATAATGGCGGAACGATACAAATTTAGAAAACATGGCAAAGCAGTGACGAATCAATTGCGGACTACGTTCAAGGTTTGAAACATTTATCAAAGTTTTGTGATTTCAAAAGCCAACTGAAAGATAATTTAAAAGACCAACTCGTTGCTGGTTTGCGTAATGACTATATCCGTTCAAGAATATTTACGGAAGATGATTTAACATACAAGAAAGCTGTAGAAATTTCCTTATCAATGGAGAAGGCTGAAAAAGACGCAAGAGAAGCAGGTCCAAATAATATTCAAACAGTTAGTTTTTTAGGTACCCGAAGAAGTAACAAAAAATGTAAGCATTGCGGAAAAATAAACCATTTGGAAAATAAGTGCTATTTCAAGAATAGTACTTGTCACACATGTAAAATGCAAGGGCACATTAGTAGCATATGTTCCAATAAAAATGTTAATAAAACGGTAAGAGGGAATAAATTTAAGAAAATAAAAATTTTCATAATTACATTGGTGAAGAGATATCAAGTAATAATGAAATGCTTGAATTCAATTATGAATCTCTTTATTACATGTATGAGGAAAATTATGTTGATAAACCGATTTATAGCAAGTTAATTATAGAAAATAAATTAATCACTATGATAGTAGATACTGGAAGATACTTTTCAAACTTACACTTACTGCAAACTGCAAATAAATTTGTTTCATATACTGGGAATAAAATTATTCCTAAAGGTTATGTCAATGTACTGTAAATAATAATGAACTTAAATTTAAAAATTTTAGCCTCTTTGTTATTGAAAACGGAGGATCTCGAATTTTAGGCAGAGATTGGATTAATAAATTGCAATTGAAATTTAAAGAAATAAATTTTATCACTAGTAACACTAATGCTCAATTCGAAAGTTTACTGATTAAATATTCTTCCGTATTTAGTAACAAATTAGAGACATTGCAAAATTATTTTTTAAAATTAAATTCAAAAATTGATGTAACTCCAATATTTTGTAAACCAAGATCTCTTCCGTTTGCACTCAAACAGAAGGTTGATAATTAGTTAAATCGATTACTGGCTTTAGATGTAATTTCACCAGTAAATGATAGTGATTTGGCTACTGCTATAGTTCCAATAGTAAAGAATGATTCAACTGTGAGAATTTGTGGAGATTACAAAATTACCATTAATCCTCATTTAAAAATTAGTAAATATCTATTACCAAAAATTGAAGAATTGTTTTCAAATTTGAGTGGAGGTCAACAATTTTCTAAGTTGGATCTTTCAATGGCGTATTCACAAATTCTATTAGATAACGATTCAAAAAAATTTACAACCATCAACACTCATAGAGGTTTATTTGTTTACTAGAGAGTTCCTTTCGGTTTAAGCCCAATTCCAGAACAATTTCACAAAATTATGGAAAATATAACTATAAATTTGAAATCCACTGTAGTGTTTCAAGATGATATTTTAATAACAGGTGAAAACGAATCAACACATTTGCATAATTTGGAATCAGTCTTTAAACGACTACAGGAAGTGGGTCTCAAATTGCAAAAAATAAATGTGTTTTCTTTCAAGATTCAGTTACATATTTCGTTTGATCACTAAATAAGATTTGCGAACTTCAATTGATAAAGTGAAAACGATAATTAATTGCAGAAATCACCAAAATGTCACTGAACTTAAGTCTTTATTGGGTATGATAAATTATTATGCTAAATATGTTAAAAATTTAAGCACCGTATTGCATCCTCTCTATAGTTTGTTAAAAAGGATGTTAAAGTTACTTGTAATAAGGATTGTACTAATGCATTTAATATTGTTAAAAAAGTCTTAGTTTCAGATAAAGTTCTAACACACTATAATAGTAATTACCGTTGTATTTAAGCTGTGACAGCAGTGCATACGGTATACGTGCGGTATTATTTCATAAAATGAATTATAATGAAGAGAAAATTATTGCTTGTGCCAGTGGAACATTGCAATTATGTTTTGTGTTCGTAAATTTCATCAGTACCTGTATGGTAGAAACTTTACATTGCTAACTGATGCCAAACCTTTAATTTCTATTTTTGGTCCTAAAAAGAGATTCCAATTATGTCTGTGGGGAGGGGGGTTCTTAGAGAATCCAACAGAGTATCAGTGATTTAGTATTTTTAATTAGTAATGAAAGTAAAAACAATAAAGTTGTATATTTCGGTATATACAGGGTGTTTCATTAATCAGTACAGAAAATTAAACTGGAGATTCCTTGCAAAATTTAAAGGGGGTTTAACATAAAAAATTTCCTTACAGCCTCCCCTGAAGAGTTACAGCCCCTTAAAGATGTGTAAAAATTCACATTTATCGATTTTTTTCTGAAATGACTTGAAATAAAAAAAATAATGTAAACATTCAAATACTACTACCAAGAAACCTCCATAATTTCATAATTTTATTCACTCTTGTTCTCTGCAAGGGGTGAGTCTTACTACCCCTTAGAGTTTTTTTACCAGAGCTTTTTTAACTAAATTTTTTTTCAATTTAAAAATTCAGATTTTGGAAGGCCAATTCAATTAAAAACTTTTTTGTCTCTTAAAAATTTTACGTAAACTCAATACTTCTTCACCAAAAAAAATTAAGCGGACTTGCAGAATTTTTTATTAATAACAAGTTGCCTATGCATGTTTGACATCACAATATTAACAATCAATTTTCTAAAATTTCATATTGTTGCCTTTATTATTTTAATTCTGTAGTGTTTATTTGAAGTCTTTTTAAGTGATAAATTTAGTTAACTAATATGGCTAATGCAGCTGCATTTTCAAACGAAGAATACTCTGATATACATATGATTTATGGAGAATGTCGTGGCAATTCAGAAAGAGCTAAGACATTATACAGAGAAAGATTCCAGAATCGTCGTATTCCTAACAGTAGAACCTTTGTGAGAATACATGCAGGACTTAGAAGTACAGGCAGATTCCATATACGAAACGGTGACCGTGGACGTCCGCGAAGAACAACTCCTCAACAAGAGGAAAATATTTTACATTATTTTGAAATGAATCCAAGGCAAAGTGTAAGGCGTGCAGCTCTAGATTTAAACGTCAGTTTGTAACAATTTGGCGGCTTTTGAAAGGCAAGGGCTCCATCCTTATCATTTTATGAAAGTTCAAGGAATTGACACCAGAAGACTTTATCAAACGAACGACGTTCTGCAGATGTTTTCTCAGGCAATGTATTAGAGAACCGAGATTTTCAATGAACATATTATTTACCGACGAAGCTAGTTTTACGCGGGATGGTGTTTTTTAACTATCACAATATGCATCATTGGTCTGATGAAAATCCACATTGTCAAAAGGACGGAAAGTTTTCAACATAAATTTTCTATTAATGTATGGGCAGGAATTGTAGGAAGTCGATTAATTGGACCTTTTTGTTCTTCCAAGACGTCTTGGTGGTAATGAGTATCTTGACTTCTTACAAAATAATTTGTTTGAATTATTAGAAGATTTACCAATCGATGTTCGTCAACAAATGTAGTTCATGCACGATGGGGCACCCCCGCATTTTACTTTAGCTGTCAGACGATAGCTTCATGAGCAATTTCCGGGAAGTGGATAGGAAGAGGGCAAGATGCCCCGCTACAGTGGCCACCCAGGTCGCCTGACTTATCACCGATGGATTTTTTCCTGTGGGGTCATTTAAAGAATATTGTTTTTGCGACTCCCATAAATACAGAAATAGAGCTAAGGGATAGGGTATTTGATGCGTCGGAAGAAGTTAGACAATCTGTAGCAATGCTAGGTAGCGTTAACGGAAATTTGTTCAAAAGAATAAGAGCCTGTATTCAAGAAAATGGTGCCCATTTTGAACACTCTCTGAAATAATATTGTTAATTTAAATTAAAAATGATAGTTAATAATAATATTGTTATTTATGTCAAACTTGCATACGCAACTTATTAATTAAAAATTCTGCAAGTTCGCTTAATTTATTTTTTTGGTGAAAAAGTATTGAGTTTACGTTGAAATTTTTAAGAGACAAAAAATTTTTAATTGAATTGGCCCTCCAAAATCTGAATTTTAAAATTGAAAAAAAAATTAGTTAAAAAGTTCTGGTAAAAAATTCTAAGGGTAGTAAGACTCACCCCTTGCAGAAAACAAGGGTGAATAAAATTATGAAATTATGGAGGCTTCTTGGTAGTAGTATTTGAATGTATAGATTTCTTTTTTTATTTCAAGTCATTTCAGAAAAAATCGATTAATGTGAATTTTTACACATCTTTAAGGGGCTGTAACTCTTCAGGGGAGGCTTTAAGGAAATTTTTTATGTTAAACCTCCTTTAAATTTTGCAAGGAATCTCCAGTTTCATTTTCTGTACTGATTAATGAAACACCCTGTATAACAAATCATAAGTTACACGTACGAGTACATAAAACAGACTGGCCTATTCTATAGAGCACAATGTATGGTACTGATAACACGGTGATAATGCACGTTAAAGGTGAATTCTAAAATTTATCTTTTAATACATTTAACTTGACAAATTACAACTGCTGGACACATAAATTCGGTGGAGGAAGAATTTCCTCTTGTTTGCGTAAAATCAATCAGAGCTGCTATTCAATCTGATCCTATTTTTGAGTAAAATTTATAGATTTGTTATGTTTGGATGGCCAAACAAAATTGAGAATCAAGATATATCATCTTACTTTATTTATTTATTTAATCGTATGGTACATTTTAAATATTGTATTGTAAATTGAATGTAAATATGTATGGTGCCCCAGAAGATCAGTATAAACCTGTACAGTGTGGTCAACAAAAAATACCAAGAAAGACCAACCGCCGTCTTGTACAGTTGTATACCGCACTTAAGTATACACCTCTGATGAGCTCATAATAAGAGCGAAATGCGGCATCAGGTGTTCTTTCGTTGCGTGTTATGCTTCTGTACAAGTTTTTTACTTGGCTTTATCGACACTCGTGCGTTTAAAGCATTAAAGCTGTTGCGTAGATAGCGATATGCACGTAAACGCACACATGTCGTTACATTTAACTGTTGGCATTTTCTTAGTTTATACTAATCATACGTGTCAATGCTTTTACACGAGATGTCGTCAGACACACATTTGCTTAAAAAATACATGTTCTTCCTGAGAATCACCACTTTAGTTTCCGGACCTGGTCATCAAGACCCTGCCGAATAATGTACAACACAATTTCACATCATCTTACTTTAAATTGCGTAATGAAATATCACTAGATCACGGGTGCTTGCTTTGGGGATATAAAGTTATTATTCCTACTAAATTTCAAAAAAAAATTTGCACGAAGGTCATTTAGGCGTTGTAAAAATGAAAAATATTGCCAGATCATATTTTTGGTGGCCTCAAATTGATGATGAAATTAATAATATTACAAGTCAATGTAAAACTTGTATTTCTGTATGAGCTTCGCCTAGTAAAACCATTTTATCACCATGGCAATGGCCTAAAAAACCTTGGATGCGAATTCATGCAGATTTTGCAGGACCGTTTAAAAATAGAACATTTTAAATAATTATTGATGCTCACTCTAAATGGCCCGAGGTTTTTGAGGCAAGCAAAATCAATTATTGACATTCTCAGAAATGTATTCGCTCGTTTTGATTTGCCTCTACAATTTGTCAGTGATTCAGGTTCGCCATTTAGTTCTATTGAATTCAAACATTTTTTACAGAAAAACGGTATTAAGTCAATTTTTTCACCAGTTTATTATCCAAGTTCTAATGGAGAGGCAGAAGCTAGAGTTAAATTGATTAAAAATACGTTGAAATGTGGAGTAGTTGAAAATGTAAATTTTAATTTGGCAATTATTAAATTTCTTTTAATGTACATGAATGGTATACATTCTGCAACTGGCGAATCGCCAGCAAAGTTATTAATTGGTAGGCAATTACGTACTACAAAATAAATGTTGGAGATAATGTTTTGGTTCGTCAATATAATAAAAATGCTGATAAATGGTGTGAAGGTACAGTTACTGAACAAATAAGTAATTCTACTTTTATTGTAAATTCAAATAAAGGGGAGAAATTTAGACATGCAGAGCAAATACTACCAATCAACAAAAAAAGTGTGTTAAGACACTCATTACCTTCTATTCATAACGATAATACTAACAAAACGACTGTTGACATTGATATTTCTTAACAGGTCATATCAAATGGTACAAACTCACATAATCTTAATAAAACTGAAGAAATTATTAATGTTGACTATAGTGTTCCAAATTGTTCTTCTTCAAGGTATCCTAAAAGATGTGTTAAACCTGTAGATAGATTTGAATGTAAATAGTTCTAATTATATTTATATAAAAACTACAAAGCATTTATTTTTTAATTTTTGATTTTGTTATTGCTAAAGTAATACGCAATTAAGTATAATTTCATTGAGGGAGTGTTGTATATTCGACTTTACTTTTAAGTTTAAGTTGGTATCGGTATTGTAGAAGGGAAAAATTTAGTTTTTAATATAATAAAGGCACTTGCAGTTAAGTTACGAACGTAACAGTTTGTTTCTTTGTTAAATATAAATCTGCCTACATAACAGGATTGTAGCAGGCACTTCAGAAAATTATATTTTCGTTGGATTTGCTTTAAAATCAATGGGCCCAATTTGTAAGGATGTCCTTACATTTATTAACGATTTAGGTCAGAGAATCGCAGCTGCAAAAGGCGAACCTCGTTTATAGATGTTTCTTCTTTGAAGGTTTAGTATTGCCATTCAAAGGGGAAATGCAGCCTTAATAAGAAAAACCTTACCCTCCTCACTAAGTATGGAGGTAACACGATACGATCTGACAACTGGTTCTGTGAAGAAGAGTACGGTTTAATAAACAATATCAGGGAATTTGTGGTAATAATAAAAGAAAAAAGAAGGTAGCAAACATAAACAAAAAAAAATTGTGGCAAGGAAATATAAGAGTGGAGGGTGACTAATAATTAAGGCCGCTTTAGACTATCCGATTTTGCATTTGACTTAAATCAAATCACATTATTTCTTTTTACACCATTTGTTTTGATCGTTTGATTTTAATCTTGATTTTGTATCTAAATATTAGAATATAATAGAATAGGAGAGTATCTATTTTTGTTTTACTTTCTGTTTGAGATCGGGGTTAAAGCATGCGCACTGGATTTCGGAGTGTTTGTATGTTGCGAATCTTTAGTAGTTGTGTGAATTTTTAATTTAATTTTTAGTTAATAACGATCAATTTAACTTAATTATAGTTATTAAAAACACCAAACAATAATGCCCAAATGTAAACTTTTTAAATTCCATTGGATCTTTAATTGCTAATTTATTGAAAACCACACTTGCTGTTCCACGACCTTCGTTTCTTCGGAGTAACCACTTTCGTGACCAAATGGTTCTTCTTTTCTTACTGTATTTTTTAATGTATTTTTTATGCAATTGAAGCACTAATAAATCGGACACTACCGCATTGTGACACAATAAATTTTGCATGTTTGGCATATTTAATTTATCGGATACTGTTTTTGCGTTGCACATTTGCAACATAACCTACATGTATATATCGATTTTTAAGTGTCGACTGTCAAAAAATCAAAACCATGTAGCCACACATCTTTTATTTGTTGTAAATCGAAAGGAAAAATCAAAAGGTACCTTAAATACAAAAATCAGATAGTATAAAACGATGTAAAATTTTAAATTTTGTTTTCTGTTAGTAGATTTCCTCTTATGAAAAAGCAATGGTCACGTTGAACGAAAAAAGAATTAATAACAAGATTTGACAAAATCACGAACTGCATCAACGTAAACTGGAATATTTCAAAATAGAAAACGATACAACAATGAAAATAATCAATTCCAAATGTACTTGTAATGTATAATACTTTCATAATAAAATAAATCTCGTCACATTTGTTTTTCCTACATCTCTACCAATATCATTAACTTAATTAATTATCAATCTTATTTATCAGCTTGCGTCTCTACTATTTCTACATTTATATCAAGATCAACACTCATTATCAATTAATTACGGTAATTTCTGGTATTGAATTATTTTTTATAGACAAAAAAGTTAGGTTAAATACGTTTAGATATTTGAAACTGAACTAATGTTTATTTATGTCTATTCATACGATTTATGGTTAAACCAAAGAATATATAATTAGGAAGAGGAGCAAAGTATTGGAATAAATAGTAGTTGTGTATTGTGTGTTGCCTATCAATGAATTTACAAATTTAGAAGAAGCGAGAGTTTGTGTGAAAAGAAACAGCTGTTAACAACCTGCTGTAAGAGAGAGATACAAACCTTAATTGTCATACGTACGTTAACAGTGTTGTCAGACCATCGACGGTCAGACTTAAAATATTTTCTATTCATATTTTTTAGAACAATACAATACTATTTCTACCTGTAAAGAGATGATTATAAAACCTAAAACCCATTTTTAAGAAAGGATGAATTTAGTGACTACATAGGATATTACAGTACTTTAGGTACATACTGAAACATTTTAGATACTGCAGAATATTGTTTGTTTACTTCCATTTATAACCTCAATTTCTCAATCCCACACAACTTTGAACAAAAACAATTTGTTGTTCAAATTACAAGTAAATGATTTTAAGTGCTTTGAAATGATATTAATAAATTGTTTATAGTTTCTACAATGTGCGAAGCATATAGAAGAGCCTGGTTGTAATCTCACAATACTCGATACATTGTTGTCAATATGTAACACTTTAACTTCTTTAAAGTTATTCATTTATAAGGTAAGACAGAATTCATACGACTTGAGATTGCTTTAGACAATTTTATTAGGTAACATTTTGATACAGAAGCGGAGTTCCGATACAAAATTTTCACGATCATAAAATACAAAAAACTTACAGTAGAAGTGAGTTAATTATGGGTACCTTTCTATTACTGTATTTGATTAATGTAAATAAGTAATAATGCTAATGGAAAACACAAGAACAGTAATTACTTGTGAAAAATCATTTGAATATTGATTCTGTCGCAGGAAAAAACAAAAATAGAATCATATAAGCCTTCAACATTACTGGGTTCAAAATTTATTCGTACACAAAAACAAGGTGAATTTCACGTTTTCAATAAGCTGAAAGAAGATTATTAAATTTTTTGAAACATTTTGGAGTGAATCAAAAAATTACGTTTGCATACTCTTACGGTCAGGCAATATTTTTATTGAATATAAAATGATTATAAGTCTGACCACGGTACAAACTCAGTCTTATAACTATTATATGTCCAATTAGTAAGAATCGACTTTAATGTGTTTAATAGGAGAAACTTCATTACATCTTTGATCATAAACAATTAAAGAAATGCATTAATTTTGAGGGTAGGCTTCCAACTATAACTACATTTTTAAATATACTTCAAAATAACACTACCTAAATGTAATTTTTTATTTTAATAAATTATAAAAAGTACATGTTTTACCTATTACCTATCATAATCAAGTGCTCTTATAAAAATTATGTGATTGTTGTAAACAAATGCTTTATCGGTACAATATTCGAACGCGGAAAGCTTTTATTTCCTTTAATAAATTTTGACACAAATGTTACAATACTGAACGGTGAAGTGAACATTAGGTACAGTAAAATCAGAACAAACGTAAAATTTTGGTTTAAAATTACTAAACATTTTGTTTTCAGTAAACGGTAATAAATAGAAAATTAATTAATTCAAGGTCAACGGAAAAAATTAATATGTTACCTCGGAAAAAGTGCTTTTTAATAACCTCGTACATAAAAGTGCACTTTTTTGTCCTTGTTACATAAATAACTATTATTAGCACCTTACTACACAAATAGAGTGCATAATTTAGGTATTGTAGTGGTTGCGAAAATTAACATTATATACATACCTAAAGTTTAATAAAGGTGGGATTTTGTGCCATAAAAAAGATTTGACTGCATACAATAATCTTCAAATATGGAATGTTTAACATATTATATTCATTATTAAGAAAATGTTAGTAAATTGCTATTACTGAAACAGTGAAAGCATTGAAACCAAAAGACATATTTGCATCCTGCGGTAGCACGCTAGCAATTAATTAAATTAATTAATTAAACATTTGAAAATTTTAAGGAAAAAATTATTTACATTTATCGATTTATCAAACTTTTATCAGGGGCGATCACAATATTACAATTAACACATGAATTTATTTGATAAAAATATCTAAAATAGGAATGTATTATATATATATATATTATCAGAAAATCCTTCTACCTTTCGGTGTCGGATTGTACAATTATTTACATTTTATTAGATTAATTTCTATTCTACGTTTATAAATTTCTTCCATTCCTTCTTGTTGTATGCCATCTCTTCTGCTTCTCTCCATGTTTTTCCTTTTTCTTCTAGTATTCTTCCTACTTCCCCATTCCATGTTTTTCTTGGTCTTCCTCTTTTTCTATTTTTCATTATTCTTGTCTTCCAAATTTGTTTTACTGGTGTTTTGTCGTTGATTCTGACTAGGTGACCCCACCACGACAGTTGCTTCTTCTCTATGTGTGTTAGTATGCTTTCTACCTCCAGTTCCTTTCTTATGTCTGTGTTTCTTATTCTATCTCTTCTCGTTATACCTTTTATTTTTCGTAAGTATCTCATTTCGGTTGCTTGTATTTTGCTTTTCTCTTGCTCTGTGAGTACCCATGACTCGCTGCCGTAAGTTAGTATTGGTCTATAAATGGTTTTAAATATTTTTGTTTTGGTTTCGATCGATACTTCTCTCTTATTTAAAAATTTTGTTTTTAGTGCGTAAAACAACCCATTTGCCTTCTTAATTCTATTATTAATATTTGCTTCCTGTGATCCTTTCTCGTCCAGAATTTCTCCAAGATATTGAAAGTGATCCACTTGTTCAATTCTTTCTCCGTCAATCTCTATCTTCGTTTTCACATTTTCTTCTCCAATTACCATTACTTTTGTTTTACTTTTATTAACCTTCATTCTGTTCTCTTTCAAAACTGAATTCCATATATTTAAATTTGTTTGTAAATTTTTTTCATTTTCCGCAATCAGTACCACATCATCCGCGTATAATCCTTCAGATACATTAATTCTTTTGTAAATTCAGATATCCAATTGTCATCTTTTTTGTTTTCTTTTTACAATTTTTAATTATTTCATCCATGAATAGTATAAAAAGCAGTGGGCTTAGACTACCCCCTTGTCTTAATCCCATATTTGTTCTAAACGTTTCCGATATTTTGTTGTCCCTTATAATTGCGTTCCGGTTATGTTTGTATATTGCTTGAGTTAGTCTTATAAGTTTTGTATTTACATGTCTTTCTTTCATTAGTCTCCATATTGCGTTTCTGGGTACCGAATCGAATGCTTTTTCTAAATCCAAGAATGCCAAATAAATCATCCGTTTTTCTTTTCGTGCTTTTCGGTGATTTGTTTTATTGTGAATATGTGATCCTGTGCGCTTCGTCCTCGTCTGAATCCACTTTGTTCTTCTTCCATTGTCTCTTCGATTACCTTCCTGATTCTTTTTTCTATTATTTTTTCTAAAATTTTCATACATATATTGAGTAAAGTTATTCCTCTATAGTTATTACATTCTTTTACATCTCCCTTTTTGTGTATTGGTACGATTAGCGATGTAGTCCACTCCACTGGTATTTCTTCTTCTCTCCACACTGTGTTGTATATGCTTAATAGTGCATCTCTTCCCCGTTGTCCTATATTCTTTATCATTTCTGCCGTTATTCTGTCGCATCCAGGGGCTTTCCCGTATTTTAGCTCTTTTATTACTTCTTCAAGTTCTTCCATTCTTATTGGTTGTTCTTCTGTTTCTCTTTCTAGCTTGTCGATTTTCATTTCTTTTCTATTTGTGTATTATTTAGTAATTCTTCAAAATGTTCTTTCCATCTTTCCATTATCTTTTCGTCTTCTGTTATAATTTTTCCGCCTTTGCTTTTTATTGTTTTTGTGTTCAGTGCGTTCTCTTTTCTTAACGATTTCAATGTTTTATAAAAGAGTTTTTGGTTTCCTTTTGAGTCTTTTTCCATTTTTCTCCAAATGTTTTCCATTGCTCTTGTTTCGCGATTTTGATCATTTGTTTAGTCGTTTCTCGTTCTTTCTTGTATCTTCTGTATTTTTCTCCTGTCTTGTCCGATAAGTAACTTCTCCATGTTTCTTTCTTTTTCTTAATTTGTGTCTTAATTTCTTCTGTCCACCATGATGTTTGTTTTTTTGTTATTTATTTTCCGTGCTATCCCGCATATTTCTTCGGCTGTAGTTATTATTATGTTTTTGCAGTATTCCCAACTGTTTTCCACGTTTCTTTCTTTAATTTCCTTTTCATATCCTTCAAGTTTCTTGCTTATAGTTTCTTCATATTTATCGGCTACTTCCCTATCTCTTAGTTTATAATGTTTGATTGATTCAAACTGTACCAATTCGTTATTTTCTTTATTAGCCTTCTGTTTCTTCTCTTGTATACTTTCTCTAATTTTAGCCACTACCATATAGTGATCGCTGCCAATTTCTGAACCTCTTTTCACTCTAGAATCCATTATCATCCTTCGATTTTTTCTTTCTATTAGTATGTAGTCAATTAATGATTTTTCGTTTCTGCTTCTCATCTCTCTTGTAAATTTGTGAATTTCTTTATGTGCAAATAATGTATTTGATATTATTAAATCATTTACAATGCAAAGTCTAACATTCTTCTTCCGTTATTGTTTCTATTTACTTCTCCATACTTTCCCAGTACCGCTTTATATTTCTCATCGGTTTTACCCACTCTGCTATTAAAGTCTCCTATAATATATAATTTTCCCTTTGCTTGTCCTATTATTTCTGTTAGATCGTTCCAGAATTTATCTTTGTTCTCTTTCTTGTCGTCTTCATTTGGTCCGTATATCACCACTACTGTCTTGTTAATCTTTGTTACGTTTTCTAAGAATTCTACTGACAATATGCGCTCATTATACGCTTCCCAGTTTTTAATTTGATCATCTAATTCTTTCCTAATTATGCATCCTACTCCTGCTGCTGCTCTTGTTTCTTTTCTACTCCGCTGTGTATTATTATATTGCCGTTTTTAAGTTTTCCTAAGCCTTTTCCCTTTTCTTTGTTTCCGTCATTCCTAATATATCTACCCCCGTTTTTTCGAATTCTTCCTCTAATTCTATTTCTTTTCCATTTATGCTATTAATATTCCATGTTGCTATTTTCCATATTTTACCCTCTAGTTTGTTAATTTGCATATTATTGTTCGTTGCCGTGTCCGTTTCCGAATTACCCACCCATTTGTTTTCCTCTGTTAGTTTTTTGCTGCTAAATTCCCTTCCTTCGTTGCTTCGTATTTTATTCCATTTATCGTTAGAGTTTTATAGCCTATTTTACAGTATTTCCCTTTTCCTTCTCTTCTCTTGCCTTTTTCTGATTACCGCCTGGATCTGCTGTTCCTTTTTTTGTTAAATCGCTGTCTATGAAAATCGGTTTTTCCCTTAATTTGTATTTATTTTTTAAAACTAATAGTTTGTCTTTAAACGACCCCATTTTCGCTACCACTATGCTTTTTTTCTCCTTCTTTCCTTATAGGTAATGCATTATCTATCTTTACTTTTACGCCTATGTACGACGACGATATGTCTGTCTAAATATATAGATCATTGTTGACGGATAAATTATAGGAACTTACGACTACCTAAATTGTATATACACATTAAAAATAAAATTAAGAAAAATACTTTACTTGATTTACAAATGTTGCAAATTCATTAATTTTTGCGATTTTTTTTCTTTTGAAGTTGTTACAGTTCTAAGGTCTTGAGAAATCCACTTCAAAGTTTTATTTAATTTACACAATATCAAATGCTGTATGAAGAATAACTATTGTTCGTAACATGAAGAATCGATATTTAGCCATTCGGGATTCGACGCATTCACTTTTTTAACACATATATCAATTAATTTTTTTTAAAGTTACTTTTTTCTTTATTTTGGGAAAAATAATTTTGAAATGTTTGTAATGCTGTAGAAGTTACCTGTATCACTCGATCAGAAGGTTTTTAAATATTTGATACTTTCTTTCGAATAATCCTTTTCTATTAAAATAAATCAATTTTGTTACTTAAAATATCTTCCACAGATAATTCTTCGCATTGTTTGCAATTAAATTTTTTGGGTTTTATAAACAACGTACCCGGCCACATATGCAATCGTACATTCTTCTAAGGTTGCACTATTTACACAAGTTAAAGTCTCGTTTTCACAATCGGTTACATAAACTTCCTCTTCATTTTCCTCACACTCGCTATGCTTTATGACATTTTTGCTTCCTATTAAGCATTCACTTTGCAACTCCATATTAAAATCTTCATCGATTTCACAGTTAGAATTTTCCGGCGGCTTCAAAAATCTAACCACTATATTCCACTGCAAAGATTGACGAAATGCTTTTGCAGTAGGATTTGAATTATTTCCACTTCTACGACGAATTGTTGCAAATAAATCTAGCGGATCCTGATTTAATCGACTCGTTAACAGGAACTGGAAACCATCTTTTTTCAAATCGTCCCACAATTGCAAAGTGGCTTTAATAGACAATATTAATCCGCGAAAACAATAAATACCATCGTGAACTTTGTGTGTTTTTGTGAAGTTTTCCATGTTGAGATCCATTCCACTGCTTCACTTAGAAATAATTCTAGAAAAGGTTTCTTTGTGGACAAAGCACTTTGGTAGGGGTTTGAACTGTTTAATATGCGACTGTTTAAAATGTCAAACAAATCATTCATATTTGCCACAAATTTGGCAGTATGTAGAGCACTTTCACTATTTATTTGTCCAGTTTTTTACGCAAGTCCTAATTGCTGCCGAAGTAGTTTTTGAAAATACTTGCGTTGCATATTTCACTCGCATCTTTTGGAATGTGTTCGGGAAATATGGAAAATCACTTAATTTTGGAAGCGCTCGGGCAGTTTTACAGTGTTTGTCTATATTATAGCAAGTTTTTATGTCTTCCCAAGAAACTTTATTTCCTTCCACAAATATATCATGTGCCAGCAAATTATTTCTAACACTTTTGATTAAATGTGGAACATCATACATGGCAAACATTCACGTGAAAAAACGGCGTGTCTTCTGTCACATCTAAATCATGAAAAGCAGCTCTGTTACTAGCCGCTTGATCTCCTATGACTATTCGGACATTTAACCCTACAGCTTGTAATGCTTTAATATTTTTAATAATGAGGCATTTTAACACATCGTGTTTTACAGATGTTTCCGATAAATAGTAGCTGATGGGAATTTTCCATTTATTTATTAATCCTCGAACCATGAACACCAACGCCTGTGATGCAATTTTGTTTTCTCTGCCCAGATGGCCATAATCCTGAAAACCCTCGATGAAATCGTTTCTTGAGTTGTAGTCTAAACTTCTTTTAATACTCATTTCATCCATTAGTAAAACGCATTCTTTTTCTTCCGTTGTCATGGTTTCTACTTTGCGAAAATTTACGAACATATGGGTATCTGTTCCAGCACACAACTCAGTCATTAAAAGCCACGTACTTATTGTACGTTTTGATGGTAACATGAATTTTAAAGTTTCCCTCATGAATAAATATAACACCGGAGATTTATATATAATATAAACTCATTGCAAGGTTTTTCTTCTTTTGTCCATGCATGTTTGTGCTTATGATTGACTTGCACCTTCACAATATGTGGTAATCCGTCAGTCAATTGTAAGAATAATGTGTTTAATTTTTTTCTCAGGCGTATAATGCAAGAATTCTTTGCCATAATCTTTTTACGTAAACCTTGAATGCGAGCTTGTAGAGTTGTTATTGGAACGGCATGATATCTTTTCTTTTTCTTTGTAGTCGGCATATTGATGACCGCCTATAAAGTATTTTTGGTTAATTAATTCTAGTCTTAAATTATTTTTAGTTTTCTAAATTGTTTAAGCAAATATAACCAATGTGTTCTAATATGTTCAGTTTTAAAACCAAAATATAAAATAAATGTATTCATTCATATAGTTTGAATTAATAAAGGAAGATAAAATGCTTCACGTACCTGTTAAGTTTGAAAACAGCGGGATCTTCAATAAACGTATTCTCAGAATAATTCTTAATACTGCAGCTTCTATACGTTTTGACACCATATTCTGCACTAAGCGATTACGCAACGTGTTCACAAAACTATTAGGGGAAAAATGCATAGCACACACTGTTTCTTTGTTAAGTTCTTCCAAACTCAATCCAATAAGTTCCGCATTTTCATAGTTGTCAAACCATTTCTTACTTCTTGCGTCATCAAGAGGAAAACGAAAAAAAACTCAAATCCGGATACACAGAACGATTTCGGTTACAATTAGAGTAAACGCATGTGGCTTTGGACGGTGCCATTCCGAAATATCAACAACCACAACACAACAACAACAAAAAAAAAACGACCAGTAAGTACGAAATTGCAAAACAAAACGAACAAGAACAAGCAATGTCAAAAATTGAGGTGAAACTGACGTATTTATTTTTATATTTATGGAATTTACCAAAGACCAAAGCATTTACGTTTTTAATTACAAAATCTGCCCAACCCACAAGTAAAAACAAAACCATTGGTTAACGTGATTGTTAATCCAAAACAATACATGAAAAGCTACACAAAGTAAACGACTTTGTTTTGTTAAGATTATTATTCATACGTTTTGCGGCAAGTAAAATTTTTAAGGCGAGAAAATCATACACGTGGACTTGACACGCTTTGTTTTTCTCTTATTGAGATTTCAATGTAAAGTTCTGTCCCAATAATTCAGTTATTTGACAAGGTATCAAACTGGCAGTAGCGTAAAGTACACCCTCGCAAACCCTTTATAGCGAAGGGGCCCCACCGCCTCAATGGCAGATAATTTGCAAAAAACTAATAAATATTAAATATTAACATCTAGAATTAAATTGTAAATGCAATTCATAAAATTTTAATTGATTTTTTAGTTTGATGCTGTGGTTCGCTTCATAAACGTAAATGTAAACAGCTATAATCGGAATCGGACCATAGAGATTTTGTAATGCGGATTATACGCTTACGCACTTAGCAATGACAAATGTTTAAGTCTGTTAAAGTGTAAAGAAATGCTATGAAATCTCACAGACGGACTGAGCATTTTTAAGTTTATACAAGTTAGTTACATTATATTATTATATAATTTGCCATTTAAAAATGTAGCCCTCAGCAAACAGTTAAAGACGAGGTCTGCAAAAGTCGGATCAAATAATCTCATGACGTTAAGTATAAGATTTTTTCTGAATCGAATGAAATAGTTACAAACGATTTGTTTATAGCTGGTGATTAAACGTTCTTTTCTTGTTACACCGTTTCTTCCACTTACCTTATAAATTTTTTGACTTAACCGATAAAAGTTTTAAAACGGGATACAATATACATATTTAAAGAAGGGTAGTATTGCCGGACATTGAACTGTAGTTCCCAAGGTAGTTTTCGGAAAAAGCGGCACGTTAACATAAAAGTTTATGCTAATCCTAAAGCTTAAAATTTTACAATCACAACCTTACAACAAACTTTACGTTTAAAAGGAAAATATTTTAATCTTACAACGTTCTACCGTTGCCTTAAAGAAGTTAGCAACAAATTTATGCTTGCAGTTTTTAAAAGTCTGTTGAATTTTTCGATTGATAATTTTTACGCCAATTTCCGTAAAATGAGCGGAAAAAAAAATCTTATGAGTGGTGCACAAAAACGAAAAATCCGCAAGGAAAGGAGCACAGTGTAAATACTAAATACGCAAAATTAGATAGTTTTTCTCAGCAAGTGGAAGTAAATGTCATTAATAATTATCAAGATATTGATCCAATATAATTATTGAATTTGTAATTGTAATGGGTGTAACATTTTTTTTATTATCAAATAGCCTAGTAAATAAACTGTTCTTAAATTTTAAATAAAAATTTTCATTTATTTTTGTAGTACGTGTATGTATATTTATTATTTTCCACAGATGTTGGTATATTTATAATAAAATATCTAATAAATCAATACTAAGAATTTTGTTTATAATTTTCAAATTAATGATAATGCAAGACTTCGGGTCACACAATTCAAAATAAGTTTCTCCTTACAAGAAGACTTAGAGATTATGCGGTAAAGACTTTCTAATCCTTCTCGGAACACAATGATGAGATTATTGGCCCAAAATTATAAAATAAGTGTTTCCTTCTCTCAAATTTCAGAACAATTTTCAGTTAGAATCATATCATCTCTTATTCTCGCCAAACAAAAATAAGAAAGTGAAAGGGTAATTTTTGGTAGCATAAGAATAAATTTTAGTTGAAACGTCTTATTATCGAAAATACGAATTTTTCTTAATTGCGAAGAATGGTTAACGCAAAAATTTACGTAGGAAAACCGAAAAAAATCAACCTCTAACATTTAGTAATTAGAAAATAGTAAACTGCTTTTTACAATAGCAACAGTTTTATGAAAACACACAAGCAATTCTACCTGAATTATTTAAAGCGCGGTCATGTTTTTAATGAAACAACCAAATTCTACAGCAAACGAAAGCAACAATTGTTTTGTAAAATTGCAATATAATACGTTGTTAAATAAACAAACGGTGTCAAACAAAACCGTCTTCCTTCGAACAGGTAGTGATTATGTGGCAACCCTGTGTCTACTTCAACGAAGAAATCTGTTGAAAACGGTTCAATTCTAGAATTTTATTTTATATTTTTAATTTCAGACTATGCATAAGGCTGACAGTGTTTTGCCTTCGCACGGCAGTTCTGTGGTAGGTAAGAATGTTACACTTTTTAATATATATTAGAAAGAGAAGAAAAAGGAGTGATCCTAATAAAGATTCTTGAGGTACGCCTGGTGTGGCATGCATTGATTTTAAGAATTGTACTGAATTTTCACAGTTTGTATACGGATCGATAAATAACTCCTACACCAATCTAGCAATGCACAGCAAATTCCATAACATTTAAGCTTGCGATAAAATGATTATGACTAACTTTATCAAAAACGGTAAGATGTTGATTCCTCTCTATTTATTATTTTTAATAGATTGTTTTGCCGTAGAGATGTCGACGGACCCTTCCATTGGAGAAGTTTTTAGTATATGGCGACGTTTCGCATCATAAAACAATATTTCATCGGGTCACTATTTATTGTAAAATCAAAACAATTATATGAGAAACGGATACTTTTAAGGGTCGTTTACATCCACTTAAATTAAATTAACGTACGTAAAATTAAGAATTAGTAAATGTTTAAAATTGTTCCGTCAACACTTGAGTTTATATTCAAGTATACATACAGAAAATTAACATAGCATACTAGATTGTTGAGTCTACTTCAACTTTAGAAGAAACTAAATAATTTGTACGATGATGTAAGTATGATATTTTCTTACGTTAAATTTGAATTTATTTTAGATTACGTTTGTGTGCAGTTTTTTATAATGAGTTTAAATTCTCACAAATAATTTTTCGGTTTTGTTACTGATATTACACTAATGAAATTGTGCTGAAGTTTAGCTTCCAAAACCTGAAATTACCAAATTGTATGTTTTGTACACATTTCTTTCAACGTTTTTATAGAGCCGATACAAATCATGCAAATTTATGTCTGACAGCAGAAGCCAATAATAATAACAAGCTAATAAATGATCACACAAGAAATTCGTTTGCGATCGTCGCGAATTGGAATTGTGTAAATGTGATAAACAAAAAAAAATGTTTGACCTGCAACATAGTTTAGAGACCACAACTAAGCATTGTAATATTTTACAAACATTTAATAGAAAATGTAAGCTATCAAATACTATTGCAAGCTTAATATACGCTATTTATTGATTTAGAGCTAAATAAATTTAATTACTTTTTAAAAAGTTTCTGTGTATTTTCATAGTAAATTGAACACTCTCTGTGTATTATCCGATAAAAGATAATTCCGTAAATGACGTGAATGTGTGCTCAATTGACGTGTTCAATAATACTTACGTTAATTAGAAAATCAATAAACTGTTTTCAAATCGCTGCAACAAATGACTGTTTTATATGTCTGGCTTCAAAAAGAAAATACTTTTAAACAGATTTATGGTGTTTAGAGTTAGTGATTTAGTCACTAACAAATTTCTACTGTTTATTGGTGATTTCTCATTTCATTGTTAACGTCAATTAGTCAACAAACTTAACAAAGTTGCGTTTTGAATTCTTTCATTTTGGTTCATGGTTTACATTATTATAATACTGACAGTAAAGTGCTACAATAGATTAAAATCGATTAGTGAACATTCCTAAGTATAAACAAAAATCTCAAATTAATTAAAATTGACTTATTCTTTTTAGTTTTTCTACTTCGTTCTTCAATTCCGTTATGACAGATTTCAAGTACCCAATGATAG